>APFE030399822.1:151643-228027 GCA_000404065.3 Pinus taeda
TTTAATTTTAAATTAATTAATTAAGTCATTAATTAAATTAAATTAAATTAATATAATTAATTAAATTAAATCAAATTAATATAATTAATTAAATAAAATTAAAAGATTTGCGATGATTAATTAATTAATTATTAGTTATTAGATAGAACTCCTGATTTGAAGGTCTATTGATCTTGAGCTTCCAAGGGCTTCGAGGGGGTAATTCGTCTGATCAGGGGAAACCGGTTCCCACTGATTTCAGTTCCATTGTCCCTGTTGAGGTTCCGAGGGAATTTCATAATTTCAATGGCCTCTCTCATTTTCCTTTTATGATAATTGTCCTCCCTTGCAATTACCTTGGTCTTTTGGTTTTAGCAGTCTTTTTCAAGATCCGTTTCTGGTCACATGAAAAGGTATTTTGGAATTATGAAGGAGGTTTCTCTTCATCCATTCTCTAGCTAAAATAACCTATCTCACTTTCTTCATAAGTGTTTTCAGTTGGGAGATAATAAGCTTTCTTTGAAACCAAAAATTCAGAGAACAGATTTTTCCGGTTTGACACGTGTTTTTCAAGGATAGATTCGGGACAGCTGGAGAGGTATTTAAAAAAAAAAAAAAGGTTTTTGTTCTAGACATCATGGAATAAAAAAACCTCCTTCAGTTTCATAAAATGTGTCATGGATGAGGAGATAAAGGCTCTGTCCCACGTGCCATTTTTAGGGATCCTAAACCTAAAAACAAGGAAACATGTTCCCTAATTTCTAGGGTTTGTCTTCAACAGTCAGATGACCATGTGGGAGGCTTCATCAAATTCGACTTCTTGAGGTTGAAAGTTGTCAAATAATGCTTTAAATTCTTAGATAAGGTTGTTGTAATCATGATAAGGAGTTATACTCCTAGTTGTATTAGGTCACTAGCACTCCTAGTTAACAACTGGTTCTAATTAATGGTTTGTTTATGGTTAGAATAGGTGTCACTGATGGAAAATTTGAATTCTCTTGATGGGGGAGGATGGAATCCTAATTGTAAATGTTTTATATAGAGCAAGAGGTCGAATTAGCAAAGGGTTGGAGACTTTTTGGCTCAGCTGTTGCTCTATGTGCAAACTATGTATATTTTTAACCTAATGAAAATTTCTACTTAAACAACTCAAGATTCATGAAGAGTTCTTGTATGTTCTTGTTATGATGGCATCTTCCAATACTTACATTGCAGTGGTGTTTAGTTATGATACTCAAAAATCATCAATGATGCTCTGACTTCCTTCATAGATAAACTAACTATGTTTCACTGTTTTGTATTTTCATTTCTGCACTTGAACTCTATAATGCCTTGACTTCCATGCTAGGTAGAATTCTTTGGCTTCACTATTCAGTATTCAAAGAGAGTTTTAATGTCATATTGTCTCATGGCTTTCCTCTTCCACTTACTTGCAATGGTATGAATACATGTTACTTAGAACTCATCAACCATGCTCTAACTTCCTTCATGTATTTATAAACTGTGTTTCCTTGCTTTGTATCTTTGTTTTGTTGATGCATAAAAACTCTCTATACCCTGACTTCATGTTAAGCTGATCTTGATGTGGTACTGAAACATACTTTGACTCCATAGCCCAATGGTAGCCAGCCTTCATCTTTCAACCTATAAACATATACAATTACAAACCATAGAGTTAGCCATCTATTCATATCTTTAATATAAATCATTAACCCTTTGAGAGACCCCTCTCAGGCTGAGGAGGCTAAGCCTTAGCTAAAAGATTGGTTTGAAATAGTTACATCGAGATAGTCTGATCAACAACCTATCAAGGTCCTATTTTTGTGATAACATTTTGGTGCGTCTGCCGGGAGCCTGAAGTCTATTCATTCCCAAAATTAAGAGGCTGAAATTCTGAAGGTAGCAGGAGCTCAAACATCTTTTTGAGGCTGAAAACTACCTTGGCGACTCCACACATCGAATAATAAATTGGAAGGTGACTCCACTGCTAGAAGATCAGTAGCTTGATGAATTTTCAAGATGAGTTCCATTGGAAGAATGAATGCCAGGTATGCTCCTATGAATCAGTCTCATATCCCTGGTTTTCCAAATCCTATGCCAAAGGTTGATTGGTTAGAGGATCTTCCAATATTCAAAGATGAAAAGAAAGACAATGCTTCTCTTCATTTGGTTAGGTTTCATATGCGTGTATGCAATCTTAAGGTTCAGTTTCCTGAAGATTGTCTCATAAGGATGTTTATGACCACTTTAAAAGGAAAAGCATGGTCTTGGTATAAAAGTTTGGAAAATTGTTCAATATATTCGTTTGCTGATTTTCATGATGAATTCTATGAGATGTATAAAGAATGTCATCCTTCCTTATTGCTGCTCAAAGATTGCTCTAAACATTCTTTAAGTCTTATTCATTATTTGGAGGATTGTTATGATGATGATGAATTTATGGATGAAGAAATTTTAGAGGCTCTTCATAACAATACATTTCAACACCAAGAAGAAAGTATAACATCCCATGAAATTCAGCATGAAGATCAGCAGGGGTTTACTTATGAAAATCATATTAAATCCTCTGAGATTGATGTAGAGATGCAGCAGACTTGTCAGTCTTCGGATCATTATCAAGATGAACATGATTACAAACACCAAGAAGAAATGTTGGAAGAAACTTTTTATGACCCTCAGGCAGAGGAAAAGGTTGTTCATTTTTGTAATTCCTTGCAGCAACTTACACCAAAGAATGATGATAATAATGAGGAAAATTACATTGTTTGTTGGAATCATTCAGAAAAGTAGTTGGATAGCTTGTCAAATAAATGTTGTGTAATTGAGGATCAGTTGTTTGAAGATATAGAATGTTATGGGAATCATCAAAATAACCATGTGTTTTTTGACCCTATAGCTGACTACATGGAAAAGATTTAGTGTTCAGGCTTCCAGTTATATTTTCATCTTGAAGAATAGTTACACCTCATGTTGCCTTGGTTATTTCAGTATCTTGCTTGTTGTTGCTTCAAGCACAGTCAAGAGATTCAAGTGTTAGATCAGATTGACGACTGGCTTCATTGGAAGTTTCATGTTCCTTGAGCTACAAGTGGAGATTGCAGCTAATAGGGTAGGTAGGAATGTGAAAATAAACTCAAGGTAGGTTGATTGAGTATCTGTTTCAGTAGGTGCAATTTGAATTCTTCTTTCAGAAAGCATTAAAGGCTTGAGGAGCAGATTGGGTAGAAGTTCAAAGTTTTATTCTAGAGGATGGATAACGGCACTGGAGCTACAAGTTCTTAGTATACCACAAGGGAACACTATCCCTAGTGGAGCCACTATTATCACCCTAAAAGTTTCTTTTCTAAGATTTGGAAAGTTTGCCTTGTTTCTAGTCATAGTCTTATAGGTTTTGAGTCATCTCATCTCAACAAGTGTCATTCTCTTTTCCAAAAATTTTCATAGCCTCATTCCATGTCCTAAAAGCCTCACCATGTGTTTTGACATCAGTTTGATTCCAAAGGATTCATGTTATTCTTGGTCTAATCTTTCCATGGTTGTTTTCGTGTCTAAGATCTATACAAGAGCCTTGTTGGTATGGTCAAATAGGGTCAACACTCCGTTCTTGCCCATCACTGGTCCCACATCACCTAAAATTCCATGTGTCAAACTTGTGTCAAGGTTTTCATAGTGAAAAACTCACTCTAGGTGTTTTCGTAGCACAGACAGTGTAAAAAACCAGTTTTGCGCTACGAAATCACTGAACTAGATGTTTTCGTAGCGCGCTACGAAACCCTTGAAGCAGCTTGTTTCAGCAGAAAAACTGTTTTTACTAGTTAACTTCCAGAAGGTTTCCTGAGCAGCTGAGAACTCAATTTTGAGAACTGAAAGAGGTTTTTCTTTCTAACATACTGAGCTACAAAAACCGCTTTCATTTTCTTCAAATTAATTCTGAGGTGGGAGGAATTTATGGTTACATTTGCGCTATGAAACTGCTGAAAGTCAAGCTTGGTCTTTTGGTTTTAGCAGTCTTTTTCAAGATCCGTTTCTGGTCACAAGAAAAGGTATTTTAGAATTATGAAGGATGTTTCTCTTCATAAACTCTCCAGCTAAAATTTCTATCTCACTTTCTTCATAAGTGTTTTTAGTTGGGAGATAATAAGATTTCTTTGAAACCAAAAATTGAGAGAACAAATTTTTCATGTTTGACACGTGTTTTTCAAGGATAGATTCGGGACAGCTGGAGAAGTATTTTAAACAACCAAGAAAGGTTTCTGTTCTAGACATCATGGAATACAAAAACCTCCTTCAACTTCGTACAATGTGTCATGGATGAGGAGATAAAGGCTCTGTCCCACGTGCCATTTTCAGGGATCCTAAACCTAAAAACAGGGAAACATGTTCCCTAATTTCTAGGGTTTGTCTTCAGCAGTTAGATGACCACGTGGGAGGCTTCATCAAATTCGACTTCTTGAGGTTGAAATTTTTCAAATAATGCTTTAAATTCTTAGATAAGGTTGTTGTAATCATGATAAGGAATTACACTCCTAGTTGTATTAGGTCACTAGCACTCCTAGTTAACAGCTAGTTCTAATTAATGGTTTGTTTTATGGTTAGAATAGGTGTCACTGATGGAAAATTCGAATTCTCTTGATGAGGGATGATGGAATCCTAATTGTAAATTCTTTATATAGAGCAAGAGGTCGAATTAGCAAAGGGTGGGAGACTTTTTGGCTCAGCTGTTGCTCTATGTGCTGACTATGTATATTTTTAACCTAATGCCGATTTCTACTTAGACAACTCAAGATTCATGAGGAGTTCTTGTATGTTCTTGTTATGATGGCATCTTCCGATAATTACATTGCAGTGGTGTTTAGTTATGATACTCAGAACTCATCATTAATTCTCTCACTTCCTTCATAGATAAACTAACTATGTTTCACTGTTTTGTATTTTCATTTCTGCACTTGAACTCTATAATGCCTTGACTTCCATGCTAGGTAGAATGCTTTGGCTTCACTATTCAAGATTCAAAGAGATTTTTAATGTCATATTGTCTCATGGCTTTCCTCTTTCACTTACTTGCAGTGGTATGAATACATGTTACTTAGAACTCATCAATCATGCTCTAACTTCCTTCATGTATTTATAAATTGTGTTTCCTTGCTTTGTATCTTTGTTTTGTTGATGCATAAAAACTCTCTATGCCCTGACTTCATGTTAAGTTGATCTTGATGTGGTACTGAAACATACTTTGACTCCATAGCCCAATGGTAGCCAGCCTTCATCTTTCAACCTATAAACATATACAATTACAAACCATAGAGTTAGCCATATATTCATATCTTTAATCTAAATCATTAACCCTTTGAGAGAGCCCTCTCAGACTGAGGAGGCTAAGCCTTAGCTAAAAGATTGTTTTGAAATAGTTACACTGAGATAGTCTGATCAACAGCCTATCAAGGTCCTATTTTGGTGATAACAGGGGAGAAAGAAGGATGCCTATCCTCTATTCAACTTATCCAAATATTGTAAGTTGACCAATTCACTCACTTCAACTCATTTTCCTTTGAAGTTGGATTTTCTTATGTCATGCACTCATGCTGATAAAAAAAAATATGCAGGTGAGGAAGGAGACTCTTCTTAGTCCTATGGATTTAAAGCCATTCCAAAATCATTCATTTGAAATGGTTGCACTAGATTACACGGTGTTTTTTGCCAAAGATGTGTTTATTCCTACATATGATGACAACATGGCAAAAGTTATGGAAGGGAAACATGACAAATTTAGTTCTCTTAGAACAGACCTTTGTAAGTAGCGTTAAGAAGCCTTGGGAATTGGGTCACATGTATTATTAGTAATTTTCCAGTCAATTGTCTACATTATTTATTACATGTTTCCTTTTTCTTTCTTGGTTATGTTGGATACTTTCTTGATTGAGTTTCAGTTCAATGTAAATTGTGGAAACGCTTTGGATGTGTTAATCTTGTTATCCTAGTGATGCATCAACATTATTAGAATTATTGTTATGTTAATATTTTAGAATACAGATCCCTAGTTGTGAAATCCTTAAATCAACCTCTTAGAAACCCATTTCTAATCAACCCTGAAGGGCCTCAATTTTAACTTAAAAAGTCACTATGAGTTGGAATTATTTTTTGAAGTGTGAAAAATGCCTTGGAAATTGATTGAGGGCTCTCTTAGAAAGCCTTTGAGTCTCCATCTCAAAAATCCTTGGAAGCGGAGTTGCATGGTATTGGGAGGGATACATGCTGGAATATGATCTTTGCCTCATCCCCCATCAAAAAAGTAAAAATTCAAAAACAAAATTGAAATAGGGAAAAAATATGTGTCTGACTATCTATAAATATATAAAATAACACAAGAAGAAAGGATAATTGAGTAAGAAACTTTAAATGTAGCCTCCAATAATATCCATGCTGTCCAAAATGCACATAGCTTTCTTGTTGTAGTTGTAGAAAACACTTTTGCCTAAAATTTGTTGAAGAAAATTTGAAGAAATGGAGTGTGGAACAATGTTGTTGCTCACAACTATCTTCTGGTTGTGACTACAAAACCAAATCACAATGATTCACACACAACAAAAGTGCTTCTTGTTTGTGTAGGAGATACCTTTGCTCAAACAGTCTGGAATAAAGTGAGAGGAAATAATAAGTGGTAAATTGTATTTAGAACAAAGACAGGGTGTAAGGGTTTTCTAGAAGCTTATTAAATGTGAAATTAGTGTCAAAATTTATGTCAATGCCAATTTAAAGCACTTGGGCAGATTCCTATGGTCGATTTCCCTGTCATTACATAGTTAAACCGGATTAAGACATGCCCATTTTTCCTTGAAATGCCACTTGACATTTTATATGGCATTTCAGAATTGTGAAACATTATTTGAAATGTTTTATGGCATTTCAAAGGCATAACTTGGTTGGCCAAAGATTCAATCTGTTTGAAAAATTGTGGAACATTTTTGGTTTGAGGTAATGGTAAGATTATTAACTGAGCTCTTCAGTGTTTGATATGGGTGGGGTTTTGTTCAAGCCCTTCATTTCATATTGTTTCAACATTTGGATTAGGAAATAGACCTTCCCATTTGGATTGAATTAATAATTTTAGGGTGCGTTGGCTTGCCCAAATTTTCCGTGGACATCAGTTAGCATCAGTGCTCAACCTTCAACTGATCCAATTGGTTGTCTTTTTCTGCAAGAAAAGGAGCTGACACTATTATGTGTGTAACACATTCATTTTTAGCCAATAATAATTTTTCATTGGGACTGATATTAACACCATAGTTGATATTTCTACTTTATTTCCATCTCATACTCAAAGTTGATTTAATGTATTTTTGCATAGGTGTATGTAAGTGCCATAGAAAAATATGAAGAAGCATCTTTCTTTGAATCCTACGAGGCCTCACATTCCATGCATGACTTGACGACTATAATAGCAAAGGTATTTTTCCATCTAGTTCAAGATCTTGTGATATTATTCTTTGCAGTTGGAAAAATGGAAATTTGCTAATGAATTGGGCTCTACCTTTTCTTAGAGGCCATGGCCAGGGGTATCTCTTCCATTAAATTCATCCAAGATTGCATCTTTCCTTGTCTGTTGAGATATGCCATAACCATGGGCCATCAAGGTTTCTAATACTTCCACCCACTTTTGGATTGGGTAGAATACTCTGTTGGGCACATTAAATTCATCCAATACTTGCATCTTTCCTTGTTTGTTGAGACAGACCACAACCATGGGCCATTAAGGTTGTTAAGACTTCCACCCACTTTTGGATGAGGTAGATAACTTCGTTGGCCATATTAATTCAGTAACATGTCTTTGGGTGGCTTTGAACCTAGTTTTGTGCACTAAAAGTGCTTTGGTTTAATCACTTGACCAAAACCCACCTAAGAGGATTTTGAGAAGTTCGCTTCGATTTTTTTTAATATACAATTTAATTGTTTATTTAATGGATAAATTGTGAGACTCTTGTGAAAATATCCTTGATAGACCCTGGGTGAGGACTAGATCTAGGTTTACCATGTAAGAACCTAGGTTCATTAAGATGACGACCATGGTTTGAAGATATCCACCATACAAACTAGGACCACCCATATTTATCATTGCCATATTTCTTTCATCATCAAGACTAACATACTGAGGAGTTGTAACCCATGCAGGCCCATGGTAGTCATTGCAATGCAATTTATTATAATACATGCCATGTCCACAAGTTTTTATATTTAATTGCATCCAATGTGGCCATTTCTTATTATGAGATTTACCACATCTGAAAATGGCATCATTCACATCATTTTGAAGAAGTCTACAAAGGTCAACATAATTTTTTTCACATTTAAAACTTCCCTCACATTTATTGGTTCCTGAAGCTCGAGCACTTTCATAATAAAAATAGGCAAATTCAAGCGGCAAAAATGGTCCACTCTCTTTTCATCTATTGATATTAGAATGAAGTTTTATTAGAGCCACTATTTGTTTGTTTGTTTTGGTTAGAAAAGGGTTGCTCTTGTTTTTATGTGACTTTTAATTTATCATATGTAGCATGTTGAGAAATGGGAAAGAACAATGTGTGACATTTATCTTGCAAAAATTGATGTTGAATGAAATGACACAAAGTTTAACCAAACTACAATCCACTTTGGTAAAGGCAGAGGAATATCTTAAAAAGTTGCCTAAGAATACACCATATATAGAGTTTGAACATAAGTAATATATGGATTTTTATTTTGCAGATATGTTCTTTTTTATACCCAAGATATCATAACAAGAAAAAATTATATATTGTAGAAATTGTTAGAGGACCCCATTGAGGTCGATTTTTCTGATGTCATGCTTGATTGGTACCTTCTCATATGTGAGGAAGACTTTCAATATGAATTAATATGTTCTCGAAACAAATAAAATTCAAATTTTATAGATAGAAAAGATAAAAACAAATGTCATTGTCTTTGTTTGATTGTTACTTGACTCTACTGTGGGCATGTTACAGGAAATGTGATTGGAAAAAGGATGGGGAGACAATGCAGAGCATGTATTGGATATGATTCATTTGTTGTTAGAGGTCCTTTAGGCACCCGAGCCATCGATTTTGGAAATGTTTCTAGTATGGATTCCTATGGTTTTTAATCTTATGATTCTTTCACCTCATGGTTATTTTGGGAAAACAAATGTTTTAAGAATGCCAAACAAGACATCACTGGACAAGTAAACAAATGTTTTATAATTGCAATGTCCATTCCATGATATCCTCTCTTTATTTTTTGATTGTATTTTGAATGTTTCTTATGATTTTGTTGTCTTTTAACTATGAAATTGAAAATACATGGTATCATGTCAATTTAAACAACAACCAAAGGTTGAAGATGAAATTAGTATTACATGATATTGATTGGAATCCTAATAATTATTTTGTGTTAAAAAAATTTCATGACTATCAGAAAAGTTTACATTCATGTTGTTATTTGAGCACATGTTGTTTATATGATTGACCAAGTTCATGCATTAGATAATGAAATGTTGTTGTGAATAAAGTGAAAAGGATTAAACATCACATCTTAGAATATTTGTTTTCACAAGTTACCTACAGCTTGAACTTCTTAGCATGTAACTTAGTTGGCATGCTTGTGCTTAAGCTTTCCTTGAAGGTTGAATACTAAGTTACTAAGGTGTTATTTTATATGGTAACATTTTATTTTATTTGTTTATACAGGTCATCTAGCCACATTATATTGGCCACTATCACCCAACTGAAGAAAACTTGTTCGAGTTTCTTGCTTGTATGGGGAAAATGGATTTGACATTACTGATATTGAGGTATATGTCATATAAACTCTTTATAGTCTACTTTAGTTTATATTTTACTGTTCATTGTATTTCATGTCTTACACTATGCATTCTATCTTCTTTTGCTTTCAGAAAATGAACTCAGTATTGATGCTAAGAAGCAGGAATTGAAGAAATAGGTTGAGAGCAATAACACTAGAGTGACAAATGCAAAAAGAGAGAGAGAAGAGAACCGATCTAGTGATATTGTTAATTCAATATCCCACATAAGACACACACATAGAGACTAATAGTCAAGTCTTCGGAGTTGGTGAATTCACCTTTAATGCCTTGGCAACACAATGATAATTTTTGAAGTGATGAAACATCATTTCATGTGTAAAGTGTAGTTCAAACAATATTAAGTTGGAAACTCATATTGTAATATTTTAACATTTCATATAATATAATTTGTGGTTGAAATTATTTATAGATGCACTTAATATTGTTTAGTATTATAATTAACATATAAAATTCTACATTTTCATAATATTTGATGAACATGCACATTGTATGACATTTTTTAAATTTAGTTGCAAAATCATACTAATTAATTAATCTACATTAATAATGAATACATAAATTCAATTTAAAACTAGTAATTAGTAGTTTATATTGATTAATGATGAACACAAAATAAACTAAATATATGACTAAATTAGTCATTTATAATGATTATTTTTTTTTGTGTAAATCGGACTAATTCTATTATGATACAAAAAAAGTACAGAGGGTTACATTTTCCGCCATAAGTTGGCTACGTGAACAAGTTGACATTTTGAATCTGAGACTAAGCCTGAGAGAGAAGACTGTGAGGCTGTCCTCTTACCCCAAACTGGAACCATAGCTATACTGAAAACTTCAAAACTGAACCTGCCACTCCCTGCTAGCGCGAGGGAGGAGGTTGCAGACCCTTACAAGACCGAAATAGTACTTACAGACACTGAAATGATAAGACATAACCGACATAACAGACGCGGATGCAAAAAGCATGACTGACATAGACATTACAGAAATAAACATAGACATAGACTGACTCCCAATATTGACAGTTGCAGCTACAGTGACTTCAAGAAACTGGACATAGCAGAGCCATACCACCATGGACGTCCAAGCCGCACGCCTAGGTGTAAGGATTTGGTGGCTGCGCGCCTAGGTGTAAGGATTTGGTGGCTCCTCCACCGCAGGACTGAGAAATGTGCCTTGTGGCTCCTCCACCACCGGGCAGCCATAGGAGTCTGAGGCACTTGTGTCGGTATATGGCGCGTCGTCCCTCTCAGGCTCGCGTGGTCCAGCTCGGTTCCTCGCCACCTCACCCGCGGCTTCCAAAGACTGTAGTTGCTGACCATGAACAGGCGAGGGTGGCCTTGGAGCGGCTGGGGCTTCAGGTCGGTCAGCGTGCTCACATTTTTCAATGCGCACCGATACAAAATACACAGCATTGTCCAGCGTGCAGGAGAATCGGAAACGGGTTGATGGATGCCCGCCGAACGGACATACCACAGTGCTTCCCCGCCCTCTGCCTCGTCCGCGCTCTGTGCGAGCTTGTGGAGAGCGAATTTCCTCCGAGGACGCAGAGGAATGTGGCAAAGAGGCCCGTGCTCGAGCACCACCTCTTGAGCCTCCTCGCCTACAAGCTCCACGTTGCCGTTCACGTGGCATGCTTCAGGGCCAATATGAACCAAAGGTCGCAGACTCTGAACGCCACCAAGGACACTAGTCCAATTCCACCGTTCACTCTCCAAATGTCGAAAATGAGAAGAAACACAGAGATGGATTTCAATTCTTACCCCCCAGGTTAGAAGCCAGGCCGGATTCAGAGCTGCGCAAGGTGAAAGTGCAGTGCGCCCCGGGACTGCACCTCGAACCAGGTCACCAGGAGACGGCGACGCTGCACAATTCAGAATTCTTTCATTAACAGTGCTGTAACAGGTCAAATGATGTTAATATATTAAGGGTTTGGTTATTAGTAGAAGTTGGGTTTTCACTGTATTATTGTGTTTTTTACTATGTTTTTTTTCTTCTTAAGTGTGTCATTTCTTTCTTATATTTGATATTGTAACTCTAATTAAGATGGAACTATTTATTCAATCTCCTTTTATCCTTTGGGTTTTGAGAGAACACAAATTTAAATTAAATGTAATGCATATGGGGTTTAAAGACTTATTATCCTAAAGTAAAAAGTTTTTAGTTTAAATGTACTACTCTACATATAAACATGCCACGCCATTATTCCAAAATATGCAAATAAATTATTGATATAAGAGATTTACTTTTTTTTTCCTCCCAAAAAATCTTTATATTCCAAAGTTAGAATATACATGTTGTCTATTCACGAAGACTCATACAAAACGAAAAGCACCATAACAATAAACTATATTGTTTCAATGATAAGAAAAAACAAAAGATCACTTCTAATCTCTTCCAGCCATCTTGACCTTCAAACTAAAAAATTGACAAATTTAATAAACAAAATGAGATTAAACAAACAACCTGGAACATACCTCATCCACATTAGACCAAACTTAAGACTTAAGACAAAAATTCCAAGCTTTCATATACTTCGACATCCACAAATTCATAAATGAAAAAGTGTAATCCAAACACTCCAATACCTCCTTAAACAACTTATCCATTAATTGATTTAGCTCAATGTAAATATGAGTAAAAAATACAAATTAACTCAAAATAAATATAAGTAAAAGAAGCCCCAAGGGTTAGCTCAATCCATCGAATCTCTGTTGTTAAAGTACAAGTACTTCGTGAATCGGGAGGTCACAAGATCAATTTTCCTCGACGCCCTTGGGGTTAGGCTCACTAATAGGCCATGGGGCTTGATCCCCTTTGGGATTGATCAACTCAGTTATTTCTTATGGAAAAAAAAAATATAAGTAAAAATTACCCAATCTAACTAAACATGAATAAAATATACAAATTAACTCAAAATAAATATAAGTAAAAGATACCCAATCTAACCCTGGAATGCAATGCCAAATATGAAACCATAAAAATTGAATTGGCACATTCTCCACAAAATACTTACCATTAACCCAATCAATAACTATTCAACCTATTACGCTCTAGCACCTATTCATCTATATTTAAATCCAATATAGTCCGACTTTTTGGAGATTCCAGTGATGAAATCCGGCGGAAAAAAAATTGAGGTTAAATCTTGATTTGTATTATTTAGAATGGTTTTTTAAATGCATATTTGGATTCAGCACCTTGAAAAACCCCTAGGACGCTTTGATTGTGTAGAAATTACCTATCAAACTTGCGATTTCAATAATTTGCAGCCGGATTTTAGAGAAATTTGACCAGAAAAACCCACCAAAAAATCGCACTAAAAACTATTGCATATCTATATAACTTGTTACTAAGAAAATCATATATCCTATATAAGTAACTTATTACTTAAAAAAAACTATATAACAACTTTAACTTTCAGATACCCCTATATCTTCGAAACATGATCCCACCACTAAAATGTACCTACAAATGTAGGTATACAGAACTCTACCTCAATACAAAGTGTATAACCAAAATATACATTATAAACCCTTAACATATACCTTCAGATGTGATTATCTCAATTTATGATTTAAAAAAACAACCCTTTACATTTTCAGTTTTCCGATTCTTCATAAAAGTGTTCGGAAAAGAGTCCACAGGTCCACGTAAAGTGGAGAAAGAGAGAGACAAAAATTTAATGAGATTTTGTGTACAGTTGGCTCTCAATTATTATATATGATTTATTTATATCATCTGTAAGTAGTTGGGAAATTTAACTAACCTACCTACAACATCAAATATTAATGACTTTCGTGGTGTTTAAGTGTTACAATAATTAATTTTCCATTTACTGTAAAAATATATTACATTTAAATTATAAATTTTATTTATATATAAAAGATAATAAAATATTTTATTAATAAAATGATTTATAAAATTGATAAAAAAATTTATTTTATATTAATTAATAAAAATTTTATTAAAAATACGATAAGTTAATTAATGGATGATTAATAGAGAAAACATTCAAAATATCTTGTTCCACATCTCATTTATATTTAATTTATTTTTGGAATTTAATTTTATGATAAAAAATAAAGTTTCGCAAGCAAATTCTGATTATTTTTAACCGTGGTTTTTTAATGTTGTCTAATGTTGTCGATTCTCCTTCGAATTCAAAATATTGAAAACATTCAAAATATATGGCGGAGAATTTGAATTCTGTATATATCAGGAGGCTATTAGTTCTGAACACATAAACTTCAACCTGTCATCAAAAGACTTTACAGAAGGATTAAAATTATTATTATATTTAACCTTCAGACAATTTGAAATTAAATAAATTTTTTATTTAGTTGAGAGGAGTTTAAAAATTGATTTCATTTACTACAGCTATAATATTTAGCTAAAAATTAAGTTGTATCAATTTTTAAATATTTTTAAAATTTTCCTCAATTTTAATTTAATATAAAGTTAACGATATTATCGGTTTTTAAATATTTTATATTTTTTCTGAATTTTAATTTCATTTAAAAAGATGGCTTTTTACACTGAGCACTTCTTGGAGTTGAGATACTTGTTCATTGTTCGACGTCAGTATATGTTTTACCCTGGGATGCATGCTCTTCGCATTCCTCTAGGCCAGTTGAGAGTAGGTTCTCATAGACTTCCAGTAGAGACAGATCACCAGGTGGATAGACTAGACATACTCTGCCAGATATGTCATTTACAAGAAGTGGAGGCAGAGGTGCACCTCATCCTTGGATGCCTGTCTACTTTGAGATCAGAGGAAGGTTTCATTGCTTGTTCAGAGATTTTCGGACCCTCGCGGACTTTTTCAGGTCCCAGATCAGAGATGTTTGGCCGATGTTTGGCCCTATATATGCAGGAGGCTCTTAGGTTCTGAACACATATTCTTCAACCTCTCATCAAACCAGACCTCACAGAGAGGATCAACATTTTCCAAGGTACTAGCTTCAGAGAGGGGCACCAAGAAATCGGATTGATTGATACTAGTACGTATCTAGACTCCCGTTCAGTGAGGATCTGTGGGACATCACATGAGATCTCTAGACTCCCGTTCAGTGAGGATCTGTGGGACATCACATGAGATCTCAACAACAGTTCCATCTCAGATCCGTTTGTGGGAGAGAGACTAGGTCCTCTAGCATTCAACAAAGTGTGAACCCCCAAGATATGATTTAGTGGACAATCTGCACGCTCTTCATTAGGCCAACACACTTTGTTGTTGAGTTTCTTAAGTGTTATTCATTCAACCTCAGATGTTAGGAGAGATGGGTCTGATCCTCAGAGCTATTAGCTCTTGGATCTTCTCCACTAAGGCTAATTGTTAATTTAATTCATGCATTGTATCGTTGATTTACTTTATGCATTGTAAGTTTGGTTCTCATGTTTAGTATACACCTACTCAAAAGTCCTTTCAACCAACTTTATAATCACTAGTTGAAAATAAATATAATTATCTTATCTTAAATATAATTATCTTATCTTAATTCAAGGAGATTATCATATATATATATATTTTAAATTCAAAATTCTGTAGGGCAATTTTGCGTGGCTGTCCTAGTTACAGTTAACTGGTAGAATATCCTGGGCGAAATACAAAACCTGTAGAGTATAAATCGGAATATTGCGTAGGTACTGACGTGGAATTCTGCCACGTAACAAAGGTCAATGCCAGGCGCCTGGTCGGCCCCCTCTGCTCCCTCGTAGCAGAGGATAAAACAAAAAACAGAGATGCGGTGGAGAGATCCAGCGATCGATTCCCTTCCTGATCTGTTGGACGCTAGAGACCAGAAAATCGAGCAAACCATCCATCAATGGCTTCTGCGTTATCTGAATTACTGCGCACGCAGTCAACACTCTTTATGCAATCGGATACTCAGCTTGCTAATTCTTCTTATTGTAATTCAATGCCACTCCGGACGAAGCTAAAGCTTTTTATCAACTGTCCCAGACGAAGACCAGCGTCGAAGGTCATGATATCAAATCTCGCTGTCCTAATTTCTTAAACATTTGGCTTTCTTTCGACTGAATTTGCGCACGAATTGATAATTTTGTCATTGCATCAATCATTGCAGACGGAGATCCGAGCGTCCTTGAGAGTGCAGACTGCTGATGACCTCTTCGACGAGACGCACAGGCGGTTCGTTAAGTTGGTCGAGTAAGTACCCCGCTTGTGATGTTTGAATAAATGTAGGAAAAAAGGAGAAATTTGCAGTTATGGCTTTTCCAAACAAATTCTATTTATCTGTAATCAAAATAAATTTGCTGCATGCCTTTGTTGAATGACAGGTTCCCAGGACTAGAATAAAAAGACAATCTTTTCTGTACACTTGCAATCTCACATTTGTTTGTAAATTTGGGAAACTGATGATGGTTTTGTTCTGACATTTCTGGATCACTCAAATTAAAATTTTTATTTTCGAGCCAGCAAGTGTGGCTAAGCCTCACACATCCTGGTTTGAAAAGTAGACAACAAAATTTTTAATGCGAGTGATCCCAAAATGGCAGAACAAAATTACTCTTCTCATAAAAGCCTCCACTCTGAAACTGGTGGTTGTGAATTCAAATCCTGGGTTGGAGACTAGAAGAACTGGAAACCCAGTTATTCAGAAAGCTCGGATGAAAAAAAAATGTTATTGTGTCATGGGTGATGTCTCCCGCTGGAGTCTTTCCAGGACATTTTGTTTAGTAATGGAAAGAAGAATAGGGTAGCGGATTTGCAAAGTCCTGGGAACATTTTGGTTGGATAATTTAGGGTTTTGCTGTGAAAATAAATTGAACTGGTTGAAATATTGTAATCCGTAGTTGAAAAAATGTGATACAATGATGATAAGATGCGAAAATCAATGAATGCTTCGAGACAAAGAGATTGCACATGCACTTATTATCAGATCCTTGTTCCCAGTACAACAATAACTGGCTTTAGATAGTTGTTATGCAACGAATCGATCCTAACTTTATCTCAAATTGTCATCCAACTGGACTCTACACTTCGATATTGCAGAATTAAGGTTGAGAACTTAGCGTCTCAAGTCACCGTCTTTCTATTGAATTAGAATGGTCCCTAGCAGAAATTTCGATCGCAAATACAAGTTCTCCTTCCTTTACGCGTTGCCTTTCTAGGATAGACTGGCCTCAAGGCCTTCTCATTTGGCAGGACCCGACTGATTGTTTAGGGGGCTTTTCCTTAAACTTTATAAATTCTGTAATTTCATTACCATATTTTCAGCTGATTTTGAATATATAAGGCATTTTCCGAGATAAATGAAAACAATCAGATAATATCAAAGATTTTCAAACTGCTTGATTCCAAAAACCACAAAGTTTCAGGACTTACAAATTTTTTCCAAAGAAAACATTGTGGAATCACTCCTTCCCCAGAATATCCTGATGGAGGGTGCCTCAATCACCAATCACAATAGTTGTTTGTAATCCCAAGGGACTTGACCAGATTTGAACCTGTGACCTATAGCCTCCCTGTTGGCAACATGCCTCATGTGGATGGTTCAACTGATTGAGCTAACCCTCGTGGCTCAGTACTTACAAGTTATGCAGAAGGTCACACTTCCTTTTACCCCTGAAGATCAGCATAGATTCTGCTCAAAATGTCGTAGTTTTAAGAACCATTGCGCAGTCTTAAAGCCCAAAGGCAGATGATGGATAATTTTGACAGCTGTGAAAGCCTAAATCAATCCATATGTAGAACATTTCAATTTTGGCAAGCTGCCATGTACACAAAGTTCAAACTATGACTTTTATATTATGGCAAAAATTATCCTCTAGCAACAGATCTTCCTAGCTAAGAGAGGTGCATAATATGGGATTACAGAGGCTTCTTAGCCATTCCTACACTCGCAAGTGCCATAGCTTTTGGGCAGCTGCTTGTCATTGGTCTATACTTGGCTGTATACATGAATATATATATTATATCCATCGGAGGAGATTCCTATGCAGGAACTTCCTCCCATGGATATACGCTCGTGCATACACCCATGCCTTCTGCAACAATTTTCTGCTGTGGGTCTGTGTCCTGCAGCAGGAAACAGATCTGTTGCAAATTTCAAAACCCCTGAAATGGGGTAAATTGGATATGGAACCATTGTTACGATGCTTTGAAACAACCACTTTGTTAGTCATAATTTACTTGGGAGCATCTTTTTTCTTCTTTCTTAGTATAAAGTGTTACTAGTGCATGCTCACATTAATGGCCATTATGGATGCTCAGTGGCTCACGTTAATGGCTGTCATTATGTATGCTCACATTTATGCCCCACTCACTAATAAGATCCATTGTAACTACACCTATTTATAGCGTTTAGTAACTCCCAGTCATAAGTGTCACTCTTTAAGCATTAAAAATCTTATTTTAATAAAAAAGTGGGATCACTAGCTGTAAAATGGTTGGATAAGTAGCTATAAAATGGCTCTTAGGCATTAGAGTAGGGGTTTATGGGAAGTGTTTAATTGCAGGTAACCTGGAAGAAACTATTTGGCCAAGAGCTCTATCCACACGGTCTTGGATTTGATCTGAGTTGATTTCCATAGCTTTTCAAGAAAGTTTCAGAGTTTATGCTTGAGGATTGTGAGCGTTCAAGTGTTGTTACTAGCAGCTACTGTTGGTTTTTTCGTTTGATGTTATTACTGAATTACTGCTTTTAGTGCTGAATTTACTGTAATTATTGTTATTTGTTCTTTTACTATTTCTTGTTACCCTTCTATTCGTTTCGGATCTGATATTAGTTTCCAAGTTTAAGATTTCTGTGCGAGTTTCATTTAGTTTTTTTTTTTTTCCCTTTCTTTGTAAATCAAGTATAAGTTAGGTTCATAACAGTGGGATCAGAGCCACACTTTCTCTGCCTCATGGGAGCAACACCAACATGATAGATGTTAGGGTTGTTCGAGTAAACTTGACGCGGTCAAGTTACCCATGGTTTTGGGCTCCAGGTTTATGGGCATTCATGGCTTTTTCCCATGGTTTTCATCTCTGATGAAACTTATTTAAAGGATGGATAAATCAATGGTAAATTGTCTCAGTAGCCACTGAGAACAAATAACAAGTCTCGGTGGCCACTGGGAACAAAAGAATGGTGTCTTTAGACACCACCATCTCTCGGGGCTTTGTGATCTCAACACCTAGTATCAAAGCATGTGAAAAAAATTAGTAGTGGCATGGATGAATGTTTTTAAGTGATATCTCTTTGATGAAGTCTAAGGAAAATTTAAATTACATCAGTTTTCAAGAGTCGAGAGAACAACCTAGATTAAGTTATGAATTGAGCGAGATATAGAAGCTAAGAGAGTAGTCATATGGATGAAAATAACGGAGATGGAGTAAATGGAGCTATATACAGTGAAGGAGCCGGTGTGTGATGTGTGAACACCCTAAGATTTTGGTCCAAGTTGTGAAATCCCGTGATAGGAAGGTGTATTCCCTTAGGAAGTTGTAAGCCCTGATGATGAGGAAAACATGTTGTGTGGGAGCATGCATAGTTGTAAGGCCTTAAGAGCTTGCTTAGGCATACATGTAGTGCAAGTGGTGCATGGAGTTATCAAGCTGTGGAATGGACCACTTGGAGAGATACCGGGGTGATAGGTGTACTGGTATCCTGGTGTGATGGGGGGAATGTGAAATCTCAGGTGAGATGGTTGCTGAACCATGTACACGAAAAGATATCCCAGATAACTGGCGGATACAATGGCTAGTTACCCATGTAATTTGGTAGATGGAAAATTTTTTATATGGACTGCAATAAAAATGAATGGGACCAGGTCAATCTCCCAGAGTCAAGTTTAAGGGGGGAATTGTTAGGGTTGTTTGAGTAAACTTGACTCAGTCAAGTTACCCATGGTTTTGAGCTCCAGGTTTATGGGCGTCTATGGTTTTTGCCCATGGTATTCATCTCTGATGAAGCTTATTTAAAGGATGGATAAATCAATGGTAAATTTTCTCGGTGGCCACTAAGAACAAATAACAATTCTCGGTGGCCACTGGGAACAAAACAACGGTGTCTTTAGACACCACTATCTCTCAGGGCTCTGTGATTCCAACAATAGATTTATCTAGATGATCCAAAGGTAGAGAAGTTATAAGAAAAGATATAGAGCACTCACCTATCTTCATTGATGAATATTTAGGCTTCTGGGGATGTTATGAAGTTTCTTAGAACATATTCCTTTTATGAACTTGAATGCTCTAGAATTTGAGGGTGCTTTATCAAATTATTTTCAATTTTTGTTAATGTTGGTGATAGAGAGGAGGTTTTGGATGAACCATAAAGGGTTACAACAATGCATATTGGAAATACTGTTGGGTATCATGATCAAGCTATTAAATCACAAACATACATCTGAGATGGTCTGAATTATTAATCAATTCAAGGCAGTTTCTGATAGGTAAGTTATATTTTAAATAATAATAACAGTAATAATAATTTTATAAGGTCATGGACTCATGACCCAGCCAGACACCAAATTGATGTATAAGACCACCTTGTTTGTGGGACAAGGGACCCTTGCATGAGCGATTTGACTGCTTAGTCTATGGACATGTACATAAACTACTTTCCTCTAGATTAGAAATTGTGACCACTGAGGATAAAACATGATTTTAAATATGTGCAACCATTTCTAGATCATGTGCCTTATAGGTACTTATTATCTGAAGTACAACATACACCTTTTGATTCTTTGATTGAACAAACTTCCAAGTAGTGTAAGGATATCATAGCAAATGCAAGCATAGTACGACAAAGGGATATATTTCACGAAGACACCAAGGAAGACAATTATGCTACTTTAACTAAGGAGGTAGCATTTAAGCAAGACTCGAACAGGACAAGTCACTCTCATTAAACATTGTAATACAAAAGGTGTTGAGAAATCTATATGGCAACACTTAGGGTGATTTCTCTTACTTGATAATTTCTTGTGATATTATATTAACTTCTTCTTCTTGTTCTTATTATGTTCTCTTTCATCAAACAATTACCAAAACCATAAAACAGTGAAGATCACAAAAACAATGAACACAAGATGTAGGTTCTTAGCTAGGGCAAACCCCTCTCTTAGGGGAAATTCCAGTCAAAATTCTTCTCTTCTTATAGAAACAACGTCAAATGAGAAATCCAAGACCAAAAACCCTAAACCAAGACCTCCTCCAACCACCAAATCAACCCTCCAACAAAATACCTTCCAACTAGTCATAGTCAAACTAAGTCAATAAGGGTCAAACCCTTCTAGAACTGTTGCAAACTCATAATTTTGGCATCCAACATCTAAATTTCATACCTGCAATAGGTCTTCAATTTCGGCCCTGTTACCCACCACCTGTGGGTAGTATCCATAGGAGAAAATTTTCTCCTAGATGGTCCTCAGCTAGTAGCCAACAACCCCTTACAGCCACCGGATAGCTTGATGTGCCACTGTCTTCGCCACCTAAGCCAGCGATGCGGTCCCTCGCCCATCTGTTATGATCATATGTTTGAAAGTTGGCCTCCTAACCTTGAAGGTATGGATTTTCATTGGTATAGTTGAATAATTGTGTTGGCTTATCATGGACACTTTTGGGCATGGATTGGTGGGGGAATTCAGTGGAAAGAGTGGGCTAGGTCTGTACTCTTGTCTCCTCTGCTCGATTTAGTGGTTAGACTTGTACCCTAGTCTTGTGGGATCTCCTTTATTGGCTATTAGCTTTAGGGATAGCACTACATAGGAAATCCTGAATTTGGTTGCATGGTCCTGCTTCTCGACACCATATACATCACTCTCCTGCGCTAATTTTAACCCCATTTATCACTTCTCCCATCTGGGTCCACATTTGTCTGTTGGGTCCACAAAGGATTAGCCTCCCCTTGCCCTTGCCTACACCTTGGGTCGGGCCTGGAACGATGCCCCAAAGGTTAATGCAACTAAAAGGAAAAGAAAAAGCATAATTTGGCCACTTACAATACGGAATGTACCACAAAATGCAAAAGATGGCCGAAACATACAAATTTAGCACGTGGGAAAAAGGCAAACATGAGCTTTATTAAATTATGCAACTATGATCAAATTCCACGTTGGATATCTCATTTGATGGAGATGATGATTGCATTGAATTCCTCTTTTCGACAGGACCAAAATTGACCTAAAGATCATCAAATTTGGACAAGGGAAAGTGTATTTATGAAGAAAAGCCCACATATGCACATTTGGACAGGTCAACCCTAATGATAAATTGGTCACCCTTGGAAGCCTATAAGTTCAAGGGACCTCAAGCTCATTTGGAAATCACCAAGAATCTTCTTCTCTTCTTCTTCATTGATTGGTTTGCACAGGTCTAAGGCTGGGACAAAAAAAAAAAGTTCGCAAAGGTCTGAAATTATAGGGTCCGAGGCTCTCATCTGTTTTAGGGTTTTTGGGTTATAGTCGCTAGCTTGTCAGAGGAGAAATTAGACTGTAGTCGTTGGCTTGCAGGCTCAAGGGAGCAAATTAAATCCTTCAGTAGCTCGCACAACTCCTCCTCCATGCGACCGAGAAGTTTGACTTAGATTCGATCGTTGACTGAAGTTGACCGCAGTTGACCATAGACAGGAAAAGTTGTCTCTGATATATTTTGATGCTGGAAACATATTTCTGAATGTTATTGGGTTGTTTTGTGGATGATATTGTATTGGGCTCATTGTACTCTCTGCTGAACATTTTATGACAATTTAATAAAAGAAGAATTTCAAAGGGTGTTCCCCATAGTGGGTTTTTCCATGGTCTTTGACCAAAACTGTTGTCTTTTGTTGATGTGTTGATTGTCTTCTTTGTCATTGCATTTATTGTTCTATCTTCAATTACTGTTGATAATTGGAAATACTAATTGTTATTGAAAAGATTACTAATTGAAGTATTGAATTGAGCTAAAGTAATTGATACAACATAGAACAATTTGAAAATTTGACATGGTATCAAAATTAAGGTGAAGGACAAGCCCAAAAGTAGACAAGCATTGAAGCAATCATCTTTGGGAAAGTTGAAGGAAGCAATCTAGTCAAGTCAAGGTGTCTTCCTTCTTCAAGCAAAATGAGAAGTTGGGTGACTCATCCAATTTTGCTGCATGGAAAGTCAGGTTGGAGATCATAGTTGACAACAATGATGTTTTGGAATACTTTCAAGGAAAAGTACTCGAGCCTCCAGGGAATGCTTCCACTGCTGCCAAGAAGAAATACAAGAAAGGTGAGTTGAAAGCAAAGCAAATTATAGTTGATGTTTTACAAGACAATTTACTTGCATATGTTGGAAATTTGAGGAAGTCTAAGGACATGTATGATAAGATAGCTGGCATGTTTGAATTCAACAATTTGAATGCAATCATCTCCTTGAAAGATCAACTCAAAGACATAAAGATGGACAAAGGAGAATTTTTGCAATCCTATATAATGAGGATATCTCGCCTTAGAGATCAATTGCTAAGAGTTGGGGAATTTATGCCTGACAGGGAATTGGTGATTGTGACTCTAAGAGGTCTCCCCCCTATTTGGGAAACCTATATTACTACTATAAGCAACAACAATGTCCTGCATCATTTGATGAAATTGTTGGAAAGCTAACTCAAGAAGAATTAAGGATGATATTGAGAGGAAGGATTCAAAAGCATGAAGAAGGAGAGGCCATTGCATTCACCACTCATGACAAGAAGAAGAAGAAAGGAAAGGGAGGTCCATCAAATTCAAGAAATCCTCCACCTCGAAATCCAAATAGAAGGAAGGAACTATTGCACATTGAATGCTACAATTGTCATAAGAAAGGTCACTATGCTCGAGATTTCCCTGAGAAGAACGATGGACCCCGCTACAATACTAGAAGCAACAAAAACATGTTCAATGATCAAAGAAGGAGAGATGACCGAAGAATGATCGCAATGGAAGAGATGAAAGAAGAAGAAGAGATGCTCCAAGAGATCATGAAGAAGATTGTTGTCCACAAAAGAAGTCAAGGTTCTCCAGGTATTGAAGTAATGTTGCAAATCAATCTGAATATATTATTATTTTTGCCCTTACTAGTTCATCTCCTCCGGATCCGTGGGATAGTTGGTTGGTTGATAGTGGGGCTACTCATCACTTCTCTGGTTATAAGGAAGTTCTCTCTAATTTGGTAGAGAGGGAGTCAAATTTGAAAATCATGCTTGGAGACAACTTCACTCATCCCGTTAAAGATTTTGGGTCCATCAAATTTCATTTGAATTCCGGGGAATTTATTTTGCTCCATGATGTGATGTATGTGCCAGGATTGAAGAAGAATTTGGTACCAATATCCACTTTGGAAGACAAAGGGATGAGGGTTTCCTTCATCAAGGGAAAGGTTCTTACATGGCTTGTTGGATCACTGATGAGAAATGCATTCACATTGGGATCAATATATGAAGGGCTCTACGGGGTTACTGGAAGACCACTTCTAGCATTGGTCCATGAAACTAATCATCTAAGCGAGCTATGGCACCAAAGATTGGCCCATCTACATCATGATGCTCTTTCGAAATTGGAGAAATTAATCTCTGGGATTCCGAACGATCAAGCCCATCATGATGGAGTATGTCCAGGTTGTGCTAGTGGAAAGAAGAGAAGGGGACCATTCCCCTCTAGTGAGAACAAGACAAATGGCATCCTCCATCTCATCCATTCTGATATATGTGGTCCAATGCCCATGCATTCTATTGGTGGCCATCTCTATTATGTCAACTACATTGATGACTTCTCAAGAAAAACATGGATATATTATTTGAAGCACACGGATGAAGCCTTCGAAATGTTCAAGGAGTTCAAAGCTTTGATCAAAACTCAAATAGGGAATAAAGTCAAAATATTTAGGTCTGACAATGGTGGAGAGTACACATTAAAGGAGTTCATTGATTTTTGCAAGAAGGACGGTATCAAGAAAGAGACAATTGTGCCTTATACTCCCGAACAAAATGGAGTGGCTGAAAGAAAGAATAGGTCCATTATAGAAGCTGCTCGTGCCATGCTCCATGATCAAAAGTTGTCGAAGTTCCTTTAGGGATAAGCAACAAATGCCATAGTATATGTTCAAAACAGGGTACCTCATCAAGCATTGGACAACAAGACCCTCGAAGAAGTATTCACAGGTGTCAAGACCGATGTTGGTAGCTTTGTATCTTTGGCTGCCCCATATACTTTCATGTGCCAAAGGACAAAAGACACAAGTTGGAAGCCTCAGGAAGAAAAAGTACATTTGTTGGATATTGTGAAAATTCTAAAGCATTTAGAATATATATTCCTGGTCAAAGGAAGGTTGAAATTAGTAGGGATGTTACATTTGACGAAGATGTTGCCCTTGGAAAAGAAAGGGACCTTCCTTTGCCTCCTCCTCCTGAGAAGAATGATGATATGGATATTTTAGATGGTCCTTCCGTGCTCGAATTTGAGACAAATATTGTTGATGGTCCCATGGAGCCCATGGATCCCTTAGATCCTCCTCTATGTGATCCTCATGCCAGGAAGAGGCCACTTTGGCTTTGAGACACATTACAGGATGATGAGAGATGAGCTCCTGTTCGAAGATCATTTAGAGAAAGGAAGAAGCCATGCAAGTACCAGGGATATGTTGCAGCCATGAGCTCTATGATTCAAGCCAAACCTCCCACATTTGAAGAAGCCGAAAAATAACAAGTTTGGAAAGATGCTATGGCCAAAGATTATGAATCGATTATGAAGAATGACGTATGGGATGTTGTGCCAAGATTGAAGGGGAAATCTGTGGTGACTCCAAAGTTGCTATTCAAGATGAAGCATGGAGTTGATGGTAGCATTGAGAAATACAAGGAAAGGTTCGTGGCCTGAGGATTCTCCCAGAAAGAGGGAGAAGATTATGATGATATATTTGCACCTGTGGCTCGATATACAATGATTCGTTCGATAGTTGCCCTTGCTGCAAGTCAAGGATGGATCCTTCATTAGATGGACATGTATACTACATTCCTTCATGGCATGTCACAAGAAGAAGTGTACGTTGAGCAGCCATAGGGAATTAGAGGATCGAAAAACACTTGTTTGCAGGTTGAAGAAGGCATTGTATGGTTTGAAGCAAGCCCCCAGAGCATGGTATGCTTGCATAGACAGTTATTTGGTGAAGTTGGGATTCACAAGAAGTAATGTCAATCCCAACCTCTACTTCAAGGTAGTCCAAGGTATGCCATTGATTTTGGTTTTATATGTTGACAATCTATTCTTGATAGGTAGTGAGTCCCCGATGATCGAGTGTAAGAGGGAGCTAGCCTCTGGATTCAAGATGAAGGACCTTGGACTCATGCATTACTTTCTAGGCCTTGAGGTGTGGCAAAGGCCTGGTAAGATTTTCCTTTCACAAGGAAAATATGCTCTGAAGCTATTGGAAATATTTGGAATGATACAATGCAAGTCACTGCCCACACCGATGGAAATGAACTTCAAGAAGTTATGTGGAGAAGCTGCAGGACCTAATTTGGCGAATCCATTCAAGTATAGACAATTGATTGGGGCTCTAATTTTCCTAGTGAACACCCGTTCGAACATATGCTATGCAGTGAATACGTTGAGTCAATTCATGACTGAACCTCTCCATGCACATTAGATCGTTGACAAACACATTTTAAGATATTTGCATGGGACTGTCAAATTTGGTCTAAGATATTATGTTGGAGATGTTCGACTTCATGGATACACTGATGTTGACTGGGCAGGTAACGTTGTCGACAGGAAGAGTATGTCTACATGTTGTTTTAGCCTTGGATCTGTCATGATATCTTGGATGAGCAGGAAGAAAAAATCCGTAGCATTGAGTACCGTCAAGGCAAAGTATATTGCCACTAGGATGGCTAGTTGCGAACCGATTTGGTTGAGGAAGCTCTTTGGAGAGCTATTTGAGTAGGTCCTAGACACTACAGTGATATATTGTGATAACAAGAGTGGGATCCATCTAGTAGAGAATCCTGTATTTCATGACAAGTACAAGCACATAGAGATCCGATATCACTTTATTCGGGACATGGTGCAGAGAGGAGTCGCTAGACTCCATCACATATTGACAGATGAGCAGATTGCAGATATTCTCACCAAGGCTTTGCCGAAAGGGAAGTTCTTGGTCTTTAGAGAGCAACTTGGACTGATGGATGTGACCCCTCCTGATAAGGGGCATCGCTAAACGAGGATACTGAGCCAACTCTTCCCCCCTGTTTGAGCTCCCAGGGTGAGGAATTGAGATGGAGGGCTCTTGGGGTTGAGGGATCTTTGGATAATAGGGTACCATCCCTATCTATTACCCATAGGGTTGGAGATGTTGCTCCTCTATCTTGGTCTTTGCAGAGTATCCCCAAGTTGGCATCATATCTGTTGACACCTAATCATAGAGATTGGGTGAACAACTGTAATTAAGTGTAAATAAATAATAGAGGAAATGGAGAGTCATCGGGAGATGAACTGAACAGTCACTCCCTCTTGTATATAATAATAAACAACCTGAATGAATAACGCATTCTCATTTGAGGAATTACCTCCTGGCTTGACATGGTATCAGAGCCAGCTCCATTTTTGACATCCGTTTCTACTCTTGTAACTCCCTTCTACCATTTTTTTGTAGTCTGTCCACTATCCCCTCCACAGTCGCTACCCATTAAACGCTGCCCATTATATACTGTCATATGCATAACCCATTAGTTTGGCAAATCTCTGCCACTATTCTTCACCTTCACCTCCATCACTGTGTATCCATGAAAATGTGTTATTACCTCTTGAGCTCGAAGAGCAGTAGTTGATTGTGTTAAATCCTGCACAACGTATTCGTGGTGCATGGTGCAACCTCGAAGTAGTGTTGTGTTCAAAGGATAGAATGGTGCAGTGAGCAGAACCAGCCTGTGCGTTAACCCATTTTCAATGGCTGGAATGGTGCCTCCACTTAGGACGAAATGAGGCAATGTGAAACTATTTTTCGATGCCTATCCCTTAATCATTTTTGAAGGCCAGTATTATATAAATCATGAATCCGTGTTCCATTAAAGTTATTCAAGGGTGAATTTAAATGGACATATGGTCATTACAAATGGTGGATAATTAATGACTCGTGAGTGATGTTTATAATGTTTTATATCCATTTTTAAGACCATAAAGTGTATGAGTGTGAATGTTGTATTTTTAAAGGAATGAGTGGTGTATTTAAATTTTTTTTAAAGGTGTGAGAGGTATGGTGCTATATGATAGTATATATTTGAAGATATATTTGAGAGCTTGGAGTTTTTAAGGATATAATTGTATGCAAATTAATTAGTTGCAGAGACACATCAATTTTATTGCAAGTATTTTGGGCCTAGTTTAAATTTTATAATGCATTCACTCATCTCCATTGTGGGAATAGTCCTATTTGGAAAAGAGAACTATCCTGAATGGTCTCGGAAGATAAAACACACTCTCATTTTTAATGAGCTGTGGAAAGGTGTGTGTGTTGGAAACGGAGACAAAGAGCCAGAACAACCTACCTTAGACAAGGAATTCGCCATTTGGGAAAATAAGAACAATAAGGCTTATGCATTAATTGTAGCATTAGTAAATGAAGAGGTGAGTCGCCATATTTCGCCATTTTCAATTGCTTTCGAAGCCTTACAAAAATTGAAGGAACTCTATGACTCACACTCTGCACTTGAAGTTGTTCAACTCATGATTAAATTGTTCACCCTTGAATCACAAAATGATGATCCTCTTGCTCTTGCATCAGAAGTAAAATATATTATGCATGATATCAAAGTCACTAATGTTGAACTGGACATTCCTCTGATAGCTTTTCTCAAGGCACTTTATCCCACTTACTCAAATTATCTTGAGTCATTGAAGGCAAATGGAAACCTCAAAGATATTACCTTTGACTCCCTTGTGAAAAAATTTGCTGAAAGAGAGAAAGCTTTTGGAAAGAAGACAACTCCTTAGTCTTCTGAAGAGGTTGTCTGTCTTGCACATAGAGAGAAGAATCTTGCTCAAGATTCTTCCAGAGGAAGAGGTGGTCGAAGAGGAAGACGAAGAAATTTTAGAGGCAAGGGGGGAAGACACTCTCAAGGAGAAAAGTCAGATTTGCACTGCATACGTTGCAAAAGAGATGGATCACATGATGCATCAACATGCAAGTTTCCTTGGGATAGAATTGAGTAGGAAAGAAACCAACCCAAAGGTAAAACTAATGACAGAGAGAAAGGTAAAGCACCTGAATCTGCACACTATGTTGTGGCACACTGTAATATTGGAGTAAATGAAGACTTATTTAATGCTTCACTTGCTTCTTGGAAAAATGATTGGTTGCTTGATTCAGGAGCAACTTGCCACATGACTTTTAGAAGAATTTACTGACAATGTTGATGGAGCAGTATACTTTGCAAACAAATCAAAATTCAAGCCATCAGGGCTTGGTACAATCAGGCTTAAATTGCTTGGTCTTCCAGAGTTTCTTCTGCATCATGTTTTATATCTCCCACAGCTGAGGAGAAACTTTTTGTCCTTTGTCCACATTCGCCAGCAAGGACACTCCATTCATATGTTTGATGGCAAACTTGAGGTGAGAAAAGCATCAGACCACTCACTTGTCATGACAGGGATAGAAGAAGAAAGGATTCTCAAGTTGTAGGGTACCTCTGTTCGTGCACAAAATTTCTCATACAATTCTCATTATGAAGAAGGTACATTTCCATCAAGTTTATTATGGCATACTAGATTTGGACACTTAAACTATGACAACCTCTGCTTGTTGAAGAAAAATGGTGTTACTGGCTTGCCTACAATTCCTAAGAAACTTAAGCAATGTGACACTTGTATTCTAGGAAAGCATAGCAAACAATCTTTTCATGATTCACATTCCAGAGCACATAGAAAACTTGAACTCATTCATTCAGATTTATGTGGTCCAATGCCTATTCCTTCTGCAAATAAATATATCATGACATTTATTGATGACTACACCAGAATGTATTGGGTTTATTTATTGAAGAACAAATCTGATGCTTTTCGAACATTCAAGAATTTTCATAAATGGATTGAAAATGATGCACAATCTCATATTGGGTCTATTCGCACTGATAATGGAAAAGAATACACATCAAATGAATTTGAAAACTATCTTCGCCAACATGGGATCAAACATCAAACAACTGTGCCTTATAATCCCCAACAGAATGGTGTAGCTGAAAGAATGAATAGAACAATCTTGAATATGGTACGATCCATGCTTTTCTTCAAAAATGTAAAGATAATGTTTTGGGCTGATGCTGTTCTATGTGCTGCATATATAAAGAATAGATGTCCATCTAATGCTATAAGAAAAAAGACTCCTTATGAATTGTGGTATGGGCACATTCCTTCGGTAAAGCATCTCAGGGTCTTTGGTTCCACATGTTATGCCTTGATACCAAAGGTACATAGAAACAAACTTGGTGCAAGAAGTCGTAAGTGTATCTTCCTGAGGTATTCAAACACCTCCAAAACATACCATCTCTATGATGAAGTTAATAAAGTTTTTGTTGTATCTAGAGATGTAATCTTAAATGAATCCATCCAAAACAGAGAATGTTGTTGAGCGGTAAATTGATTGCTTGGATAGATTCACAAATGCAAAATCATTTCAAGAATTTGATAATCAGATTCCACATCTTGAAGAGGGGATTCCTATACTAGATCAATCTATGGAATCTTCTTCTGAAACACTCTCTCCCCCGCATGAAACTCCAACAATGGATGATAGTTTGAGTGATGTGGTTAACAGAATTGGGAGACTCAATCTTGATTCAGTCCTAACTCAATCAACAGAGCAGCCTGGATCATCTGAGAAAGGCCCCCCAAAGTGGCTGACAAAGACACTTGAAAGTGTTCATCCTGATGAGGTTGGAAAGACAGGAACTAGAAATTCAAACCGACAAAATGGAGGTGATGTAGATGACTCTGATTCACTTGTTGATATGGATGTTTCTTATGATTGTGAATTGAATTTGTCTACAAATTTTGAACCAACTTCCTTCGAAGAAGCTACTTCTCATGATGAATGGAAAGAAGCAATGCAAAAGGAGTGTGATGCCTTGATAAAGAATGGCACTTGGAAGCTGGTTGATCCTCCATTAGGAACCAAATCAATTGGCTGCAAGTGGGTCTACAAGAACATGTATAAAGCTGATGGCTCACTTGACAAGCACAAAGCCAGGCTTGTGGCAAAAGATTTTTCACAGAAGGAAGGGGTCGATTATGAGGAGACTTTTACCCCCACAACAAAATGCGCTCCCATTCGGACACTCTTTTCCCTAACAGCTCAGAGCGGTTGGAAAGTCCATCAAATGGATGTAAAAACTACTTTCTTGAATGGAGATCTAAAAGAGAACGTTTTTATGTTCCAGCCCGAAGGATTTGCTGTAAAAGGACATGAACATAAAGTATGCAAACTTGTGAAATCCTTGTATGGCCTCAAACAAGCACCGCGAGCCTGGTATGAAAAGCTAACTGAGCATCTTCTGAAACTCAATTTCAAACATTTGATCTTGATGATGCACTTGTTGGCAAGAAGGTTGGCAAACACTTGTATATCTGTGGTATATGTAGATGATCTTTGATGATAGGGAACAATGAAGCTACATTGCATCCATAAAGAAGGAATTAAGGAAAGGTTTGAAATGACTGATTTGGCTATGATTCATTATTACTTGGTATTGAAGTAACTCAACATCCAAAGTCCATATCCTTATCAAAAGAGTACAGTGGGATATCTATTGAAACAGATTGGCATGACTGAAGTCAATCCTCTGACTACTCCAATGGAACAAAACTTAAAGCTCACATACATTGAAGGAAAAGAATTTGAGGATGCAACAAAATATAGACAGCTTGTAGGAAGTCTCAACTACCTAACTACTACTAGACCAGACATTTCGTTTGCTATTGAATCCTCTCCAGATTTATGCAAAAGCCTTGTGAGGGACATTTGTCTGCTGCAAAAAGAGTTCTAAAGTACTTGAAGGGAACTCAAGACTTTGGAATCAAGTATACACAGGTGGGCGACTTCAGCTTGATTGGATACTCTGATTCAGACTTTGATGGAGACAAAGAAACTGAGGTATCTACTTCAGGTTATGCTATGAGTCTTGGATTAGGAGCTGTCCCTTGGAGATCACGCAAACAATCAGTTCCAACAGATTCCACAACAAAGGCAAAATATGTGGCAACAACTGGGGCAACAAAAGAAATTGTGTGGGTCAAGAAAATTCTTGAAGATTTGCAGGTAAAACAAGTTCAATCGACTCCACTCATGATTGACAATACCTCGGCAATAAAGTTGGCCAAGAACCCAAAGTTCCATGATCGAACAAAGCACATCAATACAAAATATCATCTGATTCGACATCATGTTGAGGCCAAAACAATCCATATTCAACATTGTTCCACTAATGAGCAGATTGCAGACATCTTCGGCAAAGCGCTTGGAAGAGAAAAGCTTGAAAGATTCAGAATGATGTTTGGACTCACCAACACCCCTTCAGATTAAGGGGGGCGAATGTTGACACCTAATCATAGGGATTGGGTGAACAACTGCAATTAAGTGTAAATAAATAATAGAGGAAATGGAGTCATTGGGAGATGAACTGAACAGTCCCTCCCTCTTGTATATAATAATAAACAACCTGAATGAATAACACAATCTCATTTGAGAAGTTACCTCCTGGCCTGACAATACCCATGAGCTGGGCTTGTTGGGATTGTCCCTCCTTGTCTGGCCAACGGGTTGAGGAGGCTTGGGGCATGTGATCCTTACCTTTTGGTAAGTCGGGTATCTAGCCCAAGCTCGGATTATGATGCAGGTGTTCTACCACATGACTCTTGAGGGTCATTGTTGGGAAGATCGGTTGGGAATAGGATGGGTTGAGATGTGCTCTCCTATATCATCTATTGCTCGATATGCGGTTAGAGATATTTAGCTCCCCCATGAGATTCCAAGTTGAGATGTACTCCCCGGTATGGTTTTGGATTGAGATATGCTCTCCGACGATGTAGAGGGTGGTAGCTTTAGCTCCCCAATGATTCTTCTTCTTTAGATGCGAGAATGTTTCAGCAGATAGAGTTGAGTAGAAATGGGACATTATATGACAACAAGATATACATGACTATTGATCGATGGTCAAATATTGACAGTTGGAATTCTCCCTAGTTGAGAGTGAGTGTTAAATCATACAACTACGGTCAAATTCCACTTTGGAAAACTCATTTGATGGAGACAATGATTGCATTGGATTCCTCTTTTGTAGAGGACCAAAATCAACCTAAAGATCATCAATTTCGGACAAGGGATAGTGTACTTATGAAGAAAAGCCCACATATGCACATATGGACACGTCGGCCCTAATGATAAATTGGTCACCCTTGGAAGCCTATAAATTCAAGTGACCTCAAGCTCATTTGGACATCACCAAACATCTTCTTCTTCTCTTCTTCATTGATTGGTTTGCCTAGGTTTGAGGCTGGGACGAAAAAAAAGAAGTTCTCAAAGGTCCGAAATTACAGGGTTTGAGGCTTGCATATGCTTTAGGGTTTTTGGGTTACAGTTGTTGGCTTGTCACAGGAGAAATTAGACCACAGTCACTGGCTTGCAGGCTCAAGGGAGCGAATGGAAGCCTTCAGTCACTCGCATAGCTCCTCCTCCATGTGATTGGGAAGTTTGACTCAAATTTGACTGTTGACCGAAGTTGACCGCAGACAGGAAAAGTTGTCTCTAATATATTTTGATGCTGGAAACATATTTCTAAATGTTATTGGGTTGTTTTGTTGGTTGATATTGTACTGGTATCATTGTACTCTCTGCTAAACATTTTATGACAATCTAATAGAAGAAGAATTTCAAAGGGTGTTCCCTTGGTCTTTGACCAAACTTGGTGTCTCTTGTTGATATGTTGATTGTCTCCTTTGTCATTGCATTTATTGTTCTATCTTTGATTACTGTTGATGATTGGAAAGACTAATTGTTATTGAAAAGATTGCTAATTACAACATTGAATTGGGATAAAATAATTGATACAACATAGAATAATTTGAAAATTTAACAAGCTCAACCCCTTATCTATGGCCATCACCCTAATTCCTATGGGCCCTAGATGAGCCCCCTCCACATTAAGGAACCCATGATTGTCCCAACCCATGGTGGGCAATGAACTGCCCCATCTTAAAAGGGGGTATCTACTGTTGTATCCTACACATCATGCTCTTATTCCCTGGAGTCTTGAGCAGTTGTGAAGAAGAATCAATCAAAGGAAAAAGGCATATGAAGAAGGGTGGAAAAACAAAGACTGGGGTAACTCATGTACCATGATTGCTCCCTCCTACACTCATATACCCAAGTATGGGCTTCCCCTATTATTGTTACCCTTGTACCATGGCATGTGGCTTGGAGCCTTCCCCTGATTCCCACTCAATTCCATCATTATATCACATGCCACCTACCACTTAATGGATGTACCATGGACATGTTACCCCCTTTAAAGGCTAAAACTACCTAATAGGGTCCTTGGTTAACCCCCTTATTGAGTTTGGAGACACTTGTACATGGCAAAGCCCATTATGGAAGGGCATGCCATTATGAAGTGTCCACTTGTGTTTCATTATTTGTAAGCTCTTTTACTTGATTACTCTAATGATTTTTTGTATTGGAAGGCGAAGGGACGCATTGGATCTTATGCAGGATTGTAGATTGGTTTTCATTTGGGGTTTGGTCTCCCTATACAGGGTCCAAGCCCTCTAGAGGGCCATAATGGGACTTGTAGGATGAGCTTAAAGAGCCATGGGTCTCCACTATAGCAGAGAACACTTCATGGACCCCCAAAACCATTCAGTGATTGCTTGTGTTCCACCCTTTTGGATGAGGATGATGCACCTGGATCACCATGCCTAGCCGACTTCACATTGCATGTTATTTTTATCATTATTATTTTATGGGCTAAAGTAATGTGAATTTTTTCTAGAAACCTTGAATAAGTGATTTAATGCATGCATTGCTCTTTGAGGGAGTGGGTGAATGTTCCTAGAGGCACCTCATAGGTTGCAAGACCTCGAAACTTCATCTCTTTGCAACTTTGAAGTATAAAACCCTAATGATCTTGTTGCTACACCTTGAAAGGATAACGAAAGTCATCTACGGCTTCTTAGCATATGAAAATTCTCGATCTAGGTGTATCTTGACTCTATTAAGCCCAAGAAGCAAGGCACTGATTTTCGCATCCATTTGGCGGTCAAAATTACCCCTCTTTTTCTCATTTCTCCCAATTCTAGGCCTAAATCTAATATGTCACATAGGGCATCAAGAGAAATCCTTTGTAGCCATTCAAAAGCCTTGAATTTTGGTCCACTATTGCGGTGGGGTTCTCTCAAGGGGTACTCTAAGTTTGAGGCAAATCCAACGGTGGAATCTCGAGAAATAGCAAGCCCTAGCCATAAGACCATCTCTTTCCCTAGGTTGATTTGGGTTAGTGTCCTCACTTGGATCATTGCATCTAAAATTCAAAAGAGTATTTTTCCTTTGATCCTATTCTGCTCCCTAAACTGGTCAAGCCCCTCTAGTGTTGATCAACTCCACATCCTTGACCTAGTTTGGGTCCACTTTTGTTCTTTGTGGTCCCACAACTTTATAACTCAAATTCCACAAGGTTTGCATAGAAACAATTTCTCCAAAAGGATTCTTAGGTCAAGGAAGCATCTTGTTAAGGAATATTCCCTAAACCTAGTCTTAAGTATCCTCTTAACCCTTCCTGGAGAGTCCATCACCTTGCTTCTTAAGCAAGTAAGCCATTTAATTCAGTCTCTCTTATGAACAGGTTCTAGGAATCACTCTTCATCCATATATTGACATATTCATCCTTGTGATTGTTGATTTTTGTAGCATTGGTGTGATCTAGCCTCGAGATTTTGCAGAGAGGCTAAAACACATGCATTCTCCAAGACCCAGAAATCGTTTGGGAAAATTCCACCTAAAGATGGTTTAGTTAAAATAATAATTCATTTTTAATGTATTCCTAAGTCTAAACTTAGGAAATGTGATTAATTAAAGGGTATTTATTAAATCTGGTGTGAATCTTCTAGATAAAGATGAGGATTAACTCCCAATTAATCCTAGCCCTTGATTATGTTTTAATCTTGGCCATTGGTGCTCCAACGAGAGATTATAAGAAGGAGCTTGATGGGCACTTGGAGAACACATCAGGATAGTGAGATCTAGAGATCGAATTTCTCAAGAGTAGCAGCACTGAGTTGTTGAAGAGAGATCGAGTGATTTTCTTGCAGTGAAGAGTGCAAGGCAGAGAAGGCATCGAGAGGTTCAGAGAGGCAGTGCAGTGCTTCAGAGGGACTCCGTAATTTTGCTGGGAGCAGTCGAGATCTAGTGTCGGAAGCCGGGGTGTGAGACTAGAGGGCCAGAAAGTCGAGTTCTAGCTAGAAAATCAATTAATTGGAAGGGTGACACAGCTCCTAGAAGCTGTGACGTAGAGGCAATGTGAGCCCAGGCCGAGACTGCGTAGAGGCAGCGTGGGGCTAGCCATCCAGAGCCTGGATCAAAGTCAGAACGCCAGTGATAGTGTGAGAACATTTCTCACTACCTCTTTGCTAGTTTATTCTTTGTATCAGATTGCCAGTTTGGGCATCTAATGATTTGTACTCAAATTACTACTGCATAATAAAACCCTCAGTTGTTGCATCTGTTTTCCCAAGTTGGGTTTTTTTGGGGACATTGGTTCAAAATCAACGGTGTAATTGTGTGTGTGTTTATTTCTCTCCTGTGCAGTATTTTGTTTCCACAGTATTTTGTATTTATGAAGGCTGCAGTGTATATGTTTCGATATTTGCCATAGGAAACTGCAAGTAATTTGTTTGATTAATTTAATAAATAGAAGAAACATTATCTGTTGCTGCAGTAGGATTTAGGGTCATCGAATTTTCACAGTGATTCCTCTTATATCGGGTCTCCTCCCATCCGTGAAAGTCCGTAAAGAGCAGGGAGCTATAACTGAGGTGACAATGGGCTATTATCCATTGTTGCCACTTGACCTAGTAGTTGCTCTATAGGATCCCCTCCTAGGATCCCTACTAGTTTGAGCTAGTTTGAGTGGTAACATTTTGCCGTTGATGTTGGGGACATGAGACGTGTGTTGTGTTCCCCATACAACATTATTGATATATCATTTGGTGACTCCATTGGAAGAACGAAGCAATGGAAGAACGAAGCCCTAGTTCTTCATCGAACTTTAAAGTTAATGCTTGTAGGGTGAAGCAAGCATCTATCAAGTCATTTCAATTCACCCCGATGACTCCATTTTAGTCCTAATATGCAATATCATGAAAAATGGATTATTCTCAAGAAAAAAATACCCTTGGTTCTCCATTCACAAAACTCAATGATCAAGACTTTCAAGAAATACAAAAGACTGTGGACCAATGTGTTGAGTTTTATGAAAATTTGTTGGAGAACATGAATAAAGAGTTCATACTCAGATTTCATAGCATACAAGGCAAGCAACTCTACGTGGAAAAATGTGCCTATGAAAAAGATCCTAATCGTTTCCTTGAGTTTGCTAGCAATACCTGTGCTTTCAACATCCTGATAAATCTTGTCAATGCAAAATATTATAATCAATCACAAAGCCCCATAGAATGTAATCAGTTGGGTGATTAGGGTGAACTTGAAGAAAATCCAAGTGTGGAGGATCATCATGAAAGTGAGGGATATATGGAAGAATGGAATCAATCTAAAGAAGATCGTTATGAGGACCTTGAGGATGCAAATTTAAGGATTCACAATGTGCATGGAGTGAATGAAAGCCCTATTGAAGTCCATGAGGATGAACACAATGGAGTAAGGGCCTTCATTCAAGAAAGGGCGTTTGAAGATATAAATATTATAGCTTCTGGTGAGATTGACATTTTTGATTTCTTGTGCAATAATGAGGGAAAATGGGATAAGGGTAGCCATTATTTTGATAGTGGCCCTATTTATGATATTGACACGGAAAATGAGGTTGAAAATGACTCTCCTTTTCTCTAGGACATTACTCATAATGATATGACTACTCACACCATTGAAAGGGAGGGTCATTGTTTTCCCATGCATGAAGAAGGTTTATTGGAAATAGCAGGCCCCATTTATGACATCGATGATGACATTGACAAAGTCCTTTCTTTCCCATGCCTTCTCCAGGATGCCAATAGCATGGCTACATTATCCACAAGCCCTCACCTTATCACAATTATTGATGATCCCTTTCCCTCTCCTAGGTATGATGCTGAGGAAGAATTATCCATTAGATGTATCCCTCCTTTCCCCTCATACCCATAGGGTTGTGAATATGATTATCATGAGAAACCTGCCTGTTATGCCATCCCATGTCATCAATCTCCCTTTCCCCCCAATCATGACCTTATGGTGGCCACGAAGCATGATATTAATGATAAGGACCATGATGGGGATGATATGTTTGAGGTTTTCATCCATTGGAAGATTATGAACTTAATTATTGATATCTCTATCTTTTGGTTGGAAGAAAGGATCTTGTGGAATAGATTACATCCATTTGCTCTCTTTTCCCTTGTGATACTCCATACATGGTCATTTCATTTTCCCGCCTCCCGCCCTTGTGACCTTCCATATTGTCATTCCTACCCTTGCTTGTGGATCTGTTGCATGAATAAGCAAAAGGGAAGTTGTTTTCATATTGACTGGATGATATGTTGGTTGAATTGGGTCTATGATTACACTTAGTATTTTGGTGATGAAGCATGCACGTTAGGGTAGGATGCATTGCATGCTGATTTTCTCATTAGAATCAACATCATATGATATTATCATGATAGAATAGATGCATTTAGAATAAATTTGATTTTCTTGTTAGTTTTATGGCCTAATACTAAGCATGGTTGATCATAAGACACCACAAAAACATGCTGCCCTGTGTGCTTGGTCTTTGATATGTGCACGTAACAGGTGTGCGGTCCCAAGAGATTGCTGGTGTTCTCATGACCTCCCGTTCAAGTACGTTCGTGCACTCTTCTGAGAGCTCATGTCCTAGTTGGAGCCAGATGTTACCCACCACTTGCAGGTAGTATCCATAGGAGAAAATTTTCTCCTAGGTGGTCCTTAGCCGACACCTGCCAGCCCCTTGCAGCCACCAAATAGCTCAATGTGCCATTGTCTCTGCCACTTGAGCCAACCATGCGGTCCCTTGCCCATTTGTTATGATCGTATTTTTGAAAGTGGGCCTCTCGACCTTGAAGATATGGCTTTCCATTGGTATAGTTGAGTAATTTTGTTTACTTATCATGGACACTTTTGGGCATGGAATGGTGGGGGGATTTGGCAGAAAGAGCAGGCTAATTCTGTACTCTTGTCTTGTCTACCCAATTTAGTGGTTAGCCTTGTATCCTAGTCCCATGGGATCTCCTTTATTGGCTATTAGTTTTAGGGCTGACACTACATGGAAAATCCCAAATTTGGTTGCGTGGTCCTGCTTCCTGACGCCATATACATCACTCCCCTCTGCTCATTTTAACCCCATTTATCCCTTTTCTCATCTAGGTCCATATTTGTCCACTAAGTCCACAAAGGGTTAGCCTCCCCTTCCCTTTGCCCACCCCTTGGATTGGGCGTGGGACGATGACCCATAGTTTGATGCAGCTAAAAAGAAAAAGAAAGCATAATTTGGCCACTTACAATATGAAATGTACCACAAAATGCAAATATGGTTGGGACATACAAATTTAGCACGTGGGAAAAACCCAAACATGAGCTCTACCCCTTATCTATGGCCATCACCCTGGTTCATATGGGCCCTAGTTGAGCCCCCTCCACATTAAGGAACCCATGACTATCCCAACCCCTGGTGGGCAATGAACTGCGCCACCTTAAAAGGGGGTATCTACTGCTATATCCTACACGTCATGCTCTCATTCCCTGGAGCCTCGAGTAGTTATGAAGAAGAATCAATCAAAGGCAAAATGCATATGAAGAAGGGTGGAAAAACAAAGGCCGGGGTAACTCATGTACCATGATTTCTCCCTCTTACACTCATATACCCAAGTGTGGCTTCCCCTGCTATTGCTACCCTTGTACCATGGCATGTGGCTTGGAGCCTTCCTCTGGTCCCCACTCAATTCCATCATTATATCACATGCCACCTACCACTTGATGGACATACCATGGACATCTCACCCCCTTTAAAGGATGAAACCACCTAATAGGGTCCTTGGTTAACCCCCTTATTGAACTTGGAGACACTTGTACATGCCAAAGCCCACTGTGGAAGGGCATGCCATTATGAAGTGTCCACTTGTATTTCATGATTTGTAGGATCTTTTACTTGATTACTCTAATTATTGTTGTATTGGAAGGTGAGGGGACGCATTGGATCTTATGCAAGATTGCAGATGGGTTCCATTTGGGGTTTGGTCTCCTTATACGGGGTCCGCGCCCTCTAGAGGGCCATAGTGACACTTGTAGGGTGAGCCTAGAGATCCATGGGCCTCCACCATAACAAAGAGTAATTCATGGATCCCCAATACCATTCAGTGATTGCTCGTGTTCCACCTTTTTGGATGAGGATGATGCACCTAGATCACCATGCCCAGCCAACCTCACACTTGTACCACACACTTGGCAGTGGTTCCAGGGTCCAGATGAGGATGTTTCTCACCACGAGAGACAAAGGGAGGGATTATGTCATCATCCTAGCTCTTACAAATGGTTTACTGGCATTATCGATCAACTTGGAGACCCATGAGGTTGTCATTGGCCCCCCACACCCACTCGAGGACACCACATGTTTCATGCTTGGATATCAAGGGGAAACTCCCTTATATAGTATGTTTGGAGTCTATTCTCTCACCTTGGCACACTTTGGACTCCACTACACCTTCTAAATAGTCCAATGACTCATTATGTTTACTATTTTGCCCTCTTGAGATGCTTATCTTTCTATTTTGGAGCTATCTTGGTGGGCTTGTCACCAAGGGATGTTATTATTGCACATTATTTTATTATTTGGGGCTTAATTAGGCCTAATTAGGCAAATCAAACTCTTTAGGAAGGATATAAATAAACGAGAGGTTCATTCATTCCTTTCATCATCACTTGGATTGGACTAGTATCTCTTGAAAGATTTTCGCACTTGTTTTTGGGACGAAATTTTTGGAGTTTCTGGATGCACTACGAAGCTTGTATTTTCGCTATTGTCTTTGGAGCTTCTTTATAATGCAAAATTGATGAATGGATATACTCTCTCTCATGTAATTGAAATTTTAATGCTATTCATGTTATCTTACTTGCCTACTGCATGCTATTTTTATCATTATTCTTGTATGGGTTAAAGTAATGCAAAATTCTTCTACAAACCTTGAATAAGTGATTTAATGCATGCATTGCTCTTTGAGGGAGTGGGTGAATGTCCCCAGAGGCACCTCATAGGTTGAAAGACCTCGAAACTTCATCTCTTTGCAACTTTGAAGTATAAAACCCTAATAACCTTGTTGTTGTACCTTGAAAAGATAACAAAAGTCATCTAGGGCTCCTTAGCATATGTAAATTCTCGATCTAGGTGTATCTTGACTCGATTAAGCCCAAGAAGCAAGGCACTGATCCTCACCTCCATTTGGTGGTCCAAATTACCCCTCTTTTTCTCATTTCTCCTAATTCTAGGCCTAACCCTAATGGGTCATGTTTTCACTTAGATTGTACAGGCACATCGACAACGACTCAAGTTGGGGGTTGGCACCATGATCCTCGACCTCTCCGTTCTAGCTGTCTCCCAACAACAGGCCATGGGGGGTAGTCCCTATGGAAATGTGAAGATGGAGGACCAGTCGGCAACCAACGAGTCCGGGAGACATGATTGAGTGGACTAGCTACTTGGTTAATTTTAGCAAGACTCAAGAATTAGATTTGATTTGAATATGAGACTAGTGCCTTATGGAGTCAACTTCTTGCTTATTATTAATTAGATGCCAAGTAACCGAATAGACAATCACTGCTTGGATGCTTCACTAACTTATATGCTATGCAAATCTTAAGACCTAGGTGTGATGCAAGAATCTTGGTTATTTTTAATTATATGCCTATTCTAAGTTTAACCTTCCTCTTAACTATTTTGAAGCTAGTCTCCAAAGTAGGTTGTGGGAAAGAGGCCAATAGGAAGCAAGCAATGGATTGATTAACAGTACCTTCTGTTATGCTCTAACCACCCGATGCCTCCAACGTTGTGGAGACTGTGGCTCTGACAACTACAAGGTCACCGTCTTAACCACTAAAGAGTTGCTAAGCCTCTCAAGCTAGATGAGAAATGTGGCCCTGAAAAGTCTATCAACCAAGCTTATGCTTGGAGGTAAGTTATTAATGCAACTAGACTTAGAATGCTTGTGCAAGGGTTATGAGTGATTCCTAGGTTAAGATTGCTTAATGTTTAAGTACTTTACTTATGATTAGCCTTTAATTATGACGATAAGTACTTATCAATGAAAATAAAGAGGCAATCTTTTAACCACAAGAAGAATGTGCCAACAAGATACAACAATACCCACAATTATTCAACAATTATGGGATGTGCTCAAATCTCGTAATTACTCTATCAATGATAATTGAAGCACTTAGAGTAATTTAACCAATGCTTAACAAGATACCAACGATTATTATCTCGAAATTATCAATGTTATCTCTCCAATTAAAATCTTTCAAGATATTTCAAAGAGATAAATGCCAATAATACTCTATCATTCAAGATATGCTTGATTAGATTGAAACACTCAATGCCAATGATCTTTTATGCAAGATGCCAATGACAATTACTAAATACAATTAGAAACCTTTCAAGATATTCAAATGTTGATTCCTTAACAAGATTATTGCTTCAACAATTAGTCTCCTTTATTTAATTAGATTTCAATTTGAGCTTATGAAGATATGCCAATATGCCAAGGATTCACGATAACCTTAAACCAATGATGCCAAAAGAGGACAAGAGCTATTATCCAATGATTCCTTTAAGATTAGAGTGCTTTAGTGAGTGAAACTATTAGATGTTATCTTATGAAGAATTTATCATTCTCACAACCACAAATGTGTTCATGCACTTGAAACAATTAGAAACCAACTTGCTATAAAACCATGAAACAAGAAAAATTATGATCTATAGAGCTTGAGCAAGGAAAGTTCTTATGTTAATTATGTCCCAATCACATTCAAATGAACAACTACTAAACCCCTTAGGAGAGCAGTGAATTGCTTAAGTTGTGAAACTCTTTTAGAGATGCATAAGCTAGTCAAATGTGAGTAACAAGAGCACAAGTTGCCAAACCAAAATTGCCAATAAGAAATTATGAGTTGATCAACCTTCTTATGATGTAGTATTCACTATTCTATCAGATCTGATCACACTTGTCATGCAGAGATATTAGTCATCAAAACAATTCGATTTATTCCAAATAAACAATGCGTAATTCGCAAAATGACTAGTAGGTTTATACCATGAGTTCCTTAGTGTATTTAGGCAACTTATATGTGATTTTTAGAGCATTCAAACTTAAATTTAATCACTGTTAGAAAGAGATAGGACTGTGGTAGCAAACCGTGAGGAATAATGAGGGTTAGAAGCCAAACTTGTAGGCCTTGGGGCCTTGAAGGAGCTAGCCCACTTGCCAAAATTTCTTCCAATGACTATGGCACTTGAAAAACAAACTTGTGCTCAAATATGCTTGCAAAACCACCAATATTCAGTCCAGAAAACCAAATGTACTCATAGAGATGAGATGAAAGCAAATGAGGGCCAAGGAAGGGCAACACTAGGCCCTAGAGGGCTAGCATTGAGGAGGAGGAGGGCTACAAGGCCTAGTTAGGCCTGCGGCTAGGGTAGGCAAGGCCCTAAATGCTTGCTGCAAGCCCTAAGAGGGCTGTGACTTAGGGAGGAGGCCTCACAAGAGGTTGTCACAAGCCAAAGGAGGTTGCGGCCTAGGGAGGAGAGGGAGATGAGAGGAGAGGAGGGAGGAAACGGGAGCGGGAGGAGGAAGAACAGGGAGATGGAGGGCTAGTAGAGGCTAGGGAAGGAAGGAGGGAGCTAGAGGATAGGGCTGAGGGGAGGAGAAGGGCTCTAGGCCTAAAAAGGCCACAAATACCCACGACAAGGGTAAATAGGGCAAGCCGAGGCCTAATTGGGCTTGGTGCTAGCCTTAAAAGGCTAAAAGAGGTCGACCTAGAAGAAAGGAGGGTTGTACGACTAGCTTAGAGGAGGATGCTAGGCCTAGGAGGCCCTAAAAATTTCAAAACCCTCACGAAACTTGAATTTTTGCTTCAAATCTTCAATATTTGCCAAAAATTCTTTGGTGTTGGCCCTGCAAAAATTTAGAGACTAGATCTTACCCTCAAGGGCCTATATCTAGCTCTGATCCAACGAATTTCCTTGGAGCTTGCCTGTACAAATAAATTTACAAGTGCCCAAAACCCCAATATATACAAAAAATTCAAAAAACCCCAAAACCCCAAAAAAACCCCAATTGCAAAAAAGGGTTAGAAAATAAAATAGTTTCCAAAAATTATCGTACAAAATATATTTACAAAATATACAAATGTACAATGCTTAGAAAACTTTGGAAAATAGTTTTTTTTGTAGATCTTGACAATGGCTAGATGTATTTCGAAAAATAAATGTTAAACCCCAACCTTCGTGAAGTTAGAAAATCACATAAAATATTTAGAATCCAAACATATTCAGCCTGTGCCCACAGTTTGTGAATTTGGAGCCCAAGGGCTGGGGAACCTGCAAACTCTATATATTTTCTCAAGAAGAAATTGTTAGAACATACAATGAATCAGATCACCTAAGATAAACCCAAAACTTACCAATAGAATGTTCCTATTATCTACAAATGAAATAACGATTTAATTAATATTTAAAGCACAATATAGGGATGCCCATACCCAACACATGCCACAAATCAGCGAGGCAAAGACACCATGAACTGCACCCCAAAGTTTTTTAGTATGATGATTTGGTCCCTCACAGTAGCGCTTTGATACGATGTTGATTTTCCATGGCAAATGAGATTTTGGGTTAATGTCTTAAAATCTTTGACATAACCAACTCAAATGCCTCAACTTATCCTACTTTGCACAACGGAAAATAACACATTAGCGAATCATTTGGTGCACATGACATTTTAAAACTTTTTCAACCCATCTTTGTTGTATTATCAACATATAATACAACTATCTAGGGTTCTCGTACTAGGGATAATGGCCCTCATACATCCACAAGTACAAGATACAAACAAGAACAAGATACATTGGTCGTCTAGTTGATGTAGAGCTCAATCACAACTGCCATGATTGTATCTTGAACACATCTGCCCGGTCCTTCGGCTCCCCATTTGCAGCATTGACCTCTATCAATGAACCAAGTCAATCTGCCCACTGAACACGACTCCACCTGCTCTCACGCTGATTATAAGTCCATATACACATCAATACATCGAGACTCCATTTGAGTTGTTCACAACTCCGTTTGTGAACAACTCCCTCTGTCCACTGCAGCTTTTCAACTACACAGGGTCTTCTTCCCACTATAGCCTTCCACTGCTTCTATATGAAGGCTAACACAGGGCAGGGGGGCTGCTACCTATCACTACTTCAAGTCTCTTCTCCAATAATGAACATGGGCTGACGTGATCTACTCCCTTGACCTCCTTTCTTTGTCCTTCAAGAACTAGTCTTGAGCTCACCAATTCTGCCACTACTAGCAGTCTATTAGTCGTTCTATGTATTGCACTTAGGGCTCCAATCTTCACCCATCTTACAATTGTCAAAGTCCTTCTTGACAAGCTGATCTAGCGCTGCTTTGGGTCACCTACTCGTTGCCCTCCAACAACCTTAAGGCACCCAATGCATCTGTCCCCCTGGACCCTTCATATCTTCCCACTTACAGTCCCATCTGGACTGATCTAGGGTTCTGAGTATACTACCCTTTGTTCTGCAATAAAGGATCTATTGCACATATCTGGGACTTTCTAAGTCTTTCCTCACCGAGGGCTTCTTCTCATTGTCAAATTTTGTTAAACCACTGTATACACACCCAGATTTGCCGAGATCTAGGGCTCTAGGTCTGCCATACATCACTTTCTATTCACTTCATACAAGTCACACTTCTGCTCACACTTGGATTCATCTTGTGAGGTTATACATGCCATACAACCCATGGAGACTGCCACTCCTAATCACTGTGGCCTCTACACAGAACTCACACCTGAGCTTGTTAGGTTTCATTGGATGACTCAACACCCTCTTCTTCACACACAAATCCATAGATTTTATGAGTAGACTTGGTATGCACTAAACAACCCTTACTAGGTCTCTTATAGATCTGTTGTTCAACGTAGAACAATCTTCCAACATTAGCGTTTTATGACCTTGCATCTAATGTCTTGTTGTATGTTACAAGGCCACTATTCTAGTGCATCTTCTTGTGCAAAACCCTTCTCACAATCAATGTTGGTGTCACAAACTTGAGCAACTCATCTTCTACAATAGATCTACATATTCAACCTTCCATTACAGGGTCTTGGCTTCTCCATGGATCTGTACTCACTGTGAGGATTTTACACACCTTGATGCATTGTACAGTGCTTCCAGATTTCGGCTTTCAACTCCTATCTCGTCCAGATTAGATCTGAGCAGAAGGGTTCCTATCTCGACCTTCTCTTCCCTTGATCTAACCCTTCTAGGTCTGCGACTCCTCTTATTTGCCTTTCTTTTTTTGTTCTTGCCCTATTGCTGGCCCTATTCCATACACCTTATCAACCTTCTCTTCCTCCTTCATTCTTTCACTTTTGATTAAGATCTCGGCCTCCCTAGTCTGTTGATCTAGACCTCAGAGATGGGCCTACCAATCTGCGGCTTTATCTTAGGATGGAGATCCGCATCTAAGGGTCTCGACCGTCACACTTGTACATAACCCAATAGTCATGAAGCCGACTATAAGGTTTGTAACATCATGGAATTAGCCCTATCTAGGGATCGCTAATCTGATCTCTCCTTGAGTACGAGTGTCCTTGAGGAACTTCCTCCATTAAATCTGAGCATCAACGACTCCTTCCAGACTTGGTTATGACCCTTCTTGCTCCCACTCGACCTCCTTAGATCTCTACGATCTAGAGGTACTCAAACCTCCTACCTGGGCTACATCTTCACTAGCCTCTTCATTAAATGAACTCCCTCTCACTTGATACCTAGCCTTATGCTAAGACCTTGTTTAAATAGATTTCCCAAACTTTCTTAGGAACCCTCTAGACCTTAGGGGTTTGATCCTCTTTAGACTTAGGAATTTAATTTTAATTTCCTTTTAATTTTTCTTTTTGAATTTTAAACCCCAAAACCCCTTCACTTGGGTCTTTTGCTCACAAACCCCTTTTGCGGCCAAATTTCTCACAAACCTTGATCTGGGCTTGTGGAATACCTCCCAAGCTACACATTTCAATGCAAGATATACAAAAAATTCAGGAAACCCTAAACCCCCAAAAAAAACCTAATTGCAAAACAAGGGTTAGAAAATAGAATAATTTACAAAAATTAATGTACAAAATATACAAATGTACAATGCTTAGAAAATTTTGGAAAATAGGATTTTTTGTAGATCTTGACAATCGCTAGATGTATTTCAAAAAATAAATGTTAAACCACAACCTTAATGAAGTTAGAAAATCACATAAAATATTTAGAATCCAAACATAGTCAGCCTATGCCCACCGTTTGTGAACTTGGAGCCCAAGGGTTGGGGAACCTACAAACTCTATATATTTTCTCAAAAAGAAACCTTTAGAACATACAATGAATCAAATCACCTAAGATAAGCCCAAAACTTACCAATAGAATGTTCTTATTATCTACAAATGAAATAACAATTTAATTAATATTTAAAGCACAATATAGGAATTCCCATACCCAACACATACCACAAATTAGTGAGATGGAGGCACCATGAACTGCACCCCAAAGTCTTTTATTATGAAGATCAAAACATTCCCAGCAGGACAATGGCTTTACACCAACTTTTACAAAGTTACATCAGAGCAAACTTCAAGATCCAGATCCAAATAGAAGCAAAATGCCTTTTATTTATAGAGAAATTCCTCCAAGTGGAAAATAATGTGTTGACACCTAATCATTGGGATTGGGTGAACATTTGTAAATAATGTAACTATTAAATAATGGAGAATAGGAAAATGAAGAGACATTAGGAGGTGAAGCCCAAGAGTCTCTCCCTCCTTGTATATAACCATGAGCAATCTTAATGAAAAAACACAATTTGCATTGAGGAGTTACCTCCTGGCTTGACATGGTATCAAAACCGGCTCCATTTTTTGCTTTCTTACGCTTGTAACTCCTTTCTTCCATTTCTGTAGTTTTCCATATTCTCTGTCCTGCGTTAGTATTGAATGCTTTGTATCATGAAAAAGCAGTATTGAGGTTTGCACTGTGTTATTACCACAGTCGATTTTTGAACAATCGCTCCATGGCTTGACATACGCTGCCTTCTACATCACATTGTGAACATTGCCTCCACTGTCAACGCCGAAATCTGTGTTGTTTGGGATCGAATGTATGCTGCTTGGAAGTGTTGTGGTGCGATGAGCCTCCTCCATACTGTGTGAATGACGTAGTGATATGTGGTATGTCGATTTTTATAACCGTGGAGTCCACTGTGTAACTGGATGGTAGTATGAGATTGAGTTATGTGGTATTAAGGTGTTGAATGCTGTGTGTTGATACCCACTCTTCCATTGTAATACTTGCGTTGAACGTTGTTCATTGCATCAATATCGTTTTTAATATATATCGTTGTCCATCCTTATTAATACATAACACTGGTTGGTTGGTTTAAGCACACCGGTTGCCTCCTCCACTGATTCATACATATGCTCGGTCCATACTAGTTTTGGCTACACCATCGCTCCAGTCGACTCTCGCACTATTGGATGGTTTATACCTTGCCATATCACAACACCCCACCTCTCTACTACATTGACTGTGGTTGCAGAGGGGTTGTTCCGGCCATAAATACTTCTATCTCCCGTTGTGTGCATATATTATATCTCCTCCATTTTTTTAACTAGTTATAATACCTCCTCCACACAGTTAATACCACATACCACCATTGGTTGGTTAACCCACCTCCCAGTCATATCGTGTCCCCCTCCCGCATATAACATGCTCACCAATTTCATATATATATATATACCACCTATACTCCCATTCCCATTATATGACATTGTCCTGAATTATAATACATATACCGCTACCCATTGCATAAGAAATATACCGCCCCTCTTAATACATATACCCTCCCCCATATACTCCCTACCCCAAATACTCCCTCCCCCACATATACCCTCTCCCAAATATACCTATGTTTTAATATATCAGAGTACATTTTTTTGTAGCACATACATTTTTAAACGCATTCATTGATATCTATAGTTGGAGTAGTTCTCTCTGGGAAAGAGAACTATCTAGAATGGTCGCAGAAGATAAAACACACACTCATTTTCAATGAGTTGTGGAAAGGAGTTTGTGTAGGAGAAGGAGATAATGAACTTGCAAAGTCTACCTCAGACAAGGAATTCGTCATTTGGGAAAACAATAACAACAAGGCCTATGCATTGATTGCAACATCTGTAAATGAAGAGGTGAGTCACCATATTTCACCATTTTCAAATGCTTTTGAAGCCTTACAGAAGTTTGAGGAGATCTATGACTCACACTTTGAATTTGAAGTTGTTTAATTGATGATTAAATTGTTCAGTCTTGAATTAAAAAATGATGATCCTCTTGCTTTGGCATCAGAAGTAAGATCTATTATGCATGATATCAAAGTCACTAATGTTGAACTAGACATTCCTCTTTAGTTTTTGTCAAGGCACTTTATCCCACTTATTTAAATTATCTTGAGTCATTGCAAGCAAATGGAAACCTCAAAGAGATTACCTTTGACTCCCTTGTGAAAAAGTTTGCTGAGAGAGAGAAGGCTTTTGGGAAAAAGACAACTACTCAGTCTTTTGAAGAAGCTGTGTGTCTTTCAGATAGAGAGAAGGATCATGCTCAAGATCTTCTAGAGGAAGAGGTGGTTGAAGAGGAAGAGGAAGAAAAAATTTCAGAGGTAGCGGGGCAGACACTCTCAAGGAGAAAAGCCTGATCTTCATTGCATACGTTGCAATAGAGATGGATCACATGATGCATCCACATGCAAGTTTCCTTGGGACAAAATTGAGCAGGAAAGAAATCAAGCCAAAGGTAAAACCAATGGCAAAGAGAAAGGTAAAGCACCTGAATTCGTTCACTATGTTGTGGCACATTGTAATATTGGAGTAAATGAAGACTCGTTTAATGCTTCACTTGCTTCTTGGAAAAATGTTTGGTTGCTTGATTCAGGAGCAACTTGCCACATGAATTTTAGAAGAGATTTTTTTTCAAGAATTTACTGATAATGTTGATGGAGCAGTATACTTTGCAGACAAATCAAAATTCAAGCCATCGAGGCTTGGCACAATTAGGGTCAAATTGCCTGGTCTTCCAAACTTTCTTCTGCATAACGTTTTATATCTCCCATAGCTGAGGAGAAACTTGCTGTCCTTGGTCCACATCCGCCAACAAGGACACTCCATTCATATGTTTGATGGCAAGGTTGAGGTCAGAAAAGCATCAGACCCTCACTTTTCATGACGGGGATAGAAGAAGAAAGACTTCTAAAGCTGCAAGGTACCTCTGCTCGTGCACAAAAATTCTCATACAATTCTCATTATGATGAAGGTATGTTTCCATCAAGTTTTTTATGGCATGCTAGATTTGGACACTTGAAGTTTGAACTATGACAACCTTCGCTTGTTGAAGAAAAATGGTGTTACTGGTTTGCCTACAATTCCTAGGAAACTTAAGCAATATGATGCTTGTATTATAGGAAAGCATAGCAAACAATTTTTTCGTGATTCATATTCCAGAGCACATAGAAAACTTGAACTCATTAATTCAGATTTGCGTGTTCCAATGCTTATTCCTTCTACAAATGGAAATAAATATATCATGGCATTTATTGATGATTACAATGGAATGTGTTGGGTTTATCTATTGAAGAACAAATCTGATGCTTTTCAAGCATTCAAGAACTTTCATACATGGATTGAAAATGATGCACAATCTCATATTGGCTCTATTCGCATTGATAATGGAAAAGAGTACACTTCAAATGAATTTGAAAACTATCTTCGCCAGCATGGGATCAAATATCAAACAACTGTGCCTTATAATCCCCTACAAAACTGAGTAGCTGAAAGAATGAATAGGACAATCTTAAATATGGTATGTTCTATGATGTTTTTCAAGAATGTAAAATTGATGTTTTGGGCTGATGCAGTTCTATGTACTGTGTATGTAAAGAATAGATGTCATGTGTAGGACAATCTTATATATGGTACGTTCTATGATGTTTTTCAAGAATGTAAAATTGATGTTTTGGGTTGATGCAGTTCTATGTGCTGTGTATGTAAAGAATAGATGTCCATCTAATGCTATTAGAAACAAGACTCCTTATGAAATGTGGTATGGTCACATTCCTTCGGTAAAGCATCTCAGGGTCTTTGGTTTCACTTGTTATACCTTGATACCAAAGGTACAAAGAAACAAACTTGGTGCAAGGAGTTGTAAGTGTATCTTCTTGGGGTATTCAAATACCTCCAAAGCATATCGTCTCTATGATGAAGTTAATAAGAAGTTTTTTGTATCTAGAGATGTAATCCTTCTTGAATCTTCCAAATTTGACAATGTTATTGAGCGACAACTTGATCGCTTGGATAGATTCGGACATGCAAAATCGTTTCAAGAATTTGATAATCAAATTCCACATCTTGAAGGGGGGATTCCTATACTGAATCAATCTGTGGAAATGAAGCACTCTCTCCCCCACATGAAGCTCTAGCCACTGATGATACTTTGAGTGATGTGATTGATAGAATTCTGGGACTCAATCTTGATTCAGTCCCAACTCAGTGAACTGAGCAGCCTGGACCATTTCAGAAAGGTCCCCCAAAATGACTAACAAAAACACTTGAAAGTGTTAATCCTGATGAGGTTGGAAAGACAGGAACAAGAAATTTGTTGATTTTTGGTAGCATCGGATGTGCTCTAGCCATGAAAATTGGTGGAGAGGTTAAAGCACATGAGATCTCCAAGACCTAGAAATCATTGGGGAAATTCCACCTGGATGGAGAGATATTAAAATAATTAATATTTTTAATATCTCTCCATCCAGGTGTATGTAAAGAATAGATGTCCATTTAATGCTATTAGAAACAAGACTCCTTATGAAATGTGGTATGGTCACATTCCTTCGGTAAAGCATCTCAGGGTCTTTGGTTTCACTTGTTATGCCTTGATACCAAAGGTACAAAGAAACAAATTTGGTGCAAGGAGTTGTAAGTGTATCTTCTTGGGGTATTCAAATACCTCCAAAGCATATCGTCTCTATGATGAAGTTAATAAGAAGTTTGTTGTATCTAGAGATGTAATCCTTCTTGAATCTTCCAAAGCTGACAATGTTATTGAGCGGCAGCTTGATCGCTTGGATAGATTCAGACATGCAAAATCGTTTCAGGAATTTGATAATCAAATTCCATAGCTTGAAGAGGAGATTCCTATACTGGATCAATCTGTGGAATCTTCTTATGAAGCACTCTCTCCTGCCCATGAAGCTCCAGCCACTGATGATACTTTGAGTGATGTGATTGATAGAATTGGGAGACTCAGTCTTGATTCAGTCCCAACTTAGTGAACTGAGCAGCCTGGACCATTTCAGAAAGGTCCCCCAAAATGGCTGACAAAAACACTTGAAAGTGTTCATCCTGATGAGGTTGGAAAGACATGAACAAGAAATTTGTTGATTTTTGGTAGCATAGGATGTGCTCTAGCCATGAAAATTGGTGGAGAGGTTAAAGCACATGAGATCTCCAAGGCCTAGAAATTGTTTGGGGAAATTCCACCTGGATAGAGAGATATTAAAATAATTAATATTTTTAATGAGGTTTCTAAGTATAAACTTAGGAAAATTAAAATATTAATGTGTATTAATATAATATGGGTGAGAAAGTTCTAAATAACGAGGATCAATCCAGATCTAATCTTAGCAGTTGATTAGGGACTTACTCTCGGCCGTTGAATCGTCAAACAAGAAAAGTATAAGAGGAGGCTTGAGGGTCAGTTGGAGGTACACCAAGTTGATCAACAAATTCGATTTTTTGGGGCAGGGTTTGCTGAGAAATCGAGTTGGTGATCTGTTGCAGCGAGGGGTAGTTCGGTAGAAGGCCGAGAATACATAGTAGAGAGGAAGAGATAGTGCCAAAGAGAGCAGAGGCAACCTGGGCTGGCGCAGAGACAGCCAGAGTTGATGCAGAAGTTTGGAGGACAAGCGTTGGTGACGCAGGAGGCCGAGAAACTGACACAGGGAGACACACAGGCTAACAAAGCTGACGCTGGGTAGAAAGAGTTGCGTTGAGATGTTTTCGTGGGGCAGACTGAGAGCTAAGAGGCAGATGCAAAGCCATAGAGGGTGATGCAGTCCCTAGAGTGTGACACAGTTCCAGAAGAAAGCTTGGAGCAGCTTTCACTGTCCAGCTAAGGAACAGTTGAAGTTACTGTGGGACCAATCATTCGGTTGCTGATTAGCCGGAATATTTGTCTCTGAAGAAAGGTACTATTGTTGAGGGCATTCTCTGTTGGGTGAGCCATTTTTGGCACCCTAGCTGTATTCAAAAAACTGCATAATAATAAAACCCTCATATTTGCTGCACCGGTTTTCCCGCATTGGGTTTTTCTAGGGAAGATTGTCCAAAAATAATAGTGTCCCTTGTGTTGTCTCAGTTTATTTCAGTTTTTGATCTGTATACGTGTGAAGGATGCATTTGTATTTATTTCGGTATTTATATTAATAAATAACTTGTTAATGTAAACAAAAAGTAGGAGATAATAAACCAGATAATGCAATAGGGATTTCTGATGTGTCAGACTTAGAAATTTCCACATGGTATCAGAGGGATTGCAGATCATAGGAGGACTGAAGACACCAGTAAAAATCTAAAATTTGCAGTAGAAGCAGCTGTCTCGAGAGATAGCGCTGTTCTAGAGTAGAAGCGGCAAGAGGAGAGGTGACGCAGTGCTTAGAGGGTGACGCAGAGGCTCATGCAGAGCCCGCGTCAGCATTTCGAGCGAGGAAGAGGGCCAACGCAGAGGCAGATAGGGGCAGATTAGACCTATGCAGTGCCCAGTCATCTTTCTCAGCTAGGAAGGATCGACGTTGTGGCCAGGAGGTGCAGATTCAGCCTTTGTCGGGATTGTGTAGAGCCTGAAAGGCTCAGTTTCTTCAGTTGCCGGGGCTTGGGGAGCTGTGGGAAGATTGTGATTTGAGGAGCTGGTGGGACACTGTTTCTGTTGATACAGAACAGTGTCTAAGGAGACGGAACCAAGGTAGAGGGAATCACTACCTTGACGGATTTCTAGCCAAGGAATCCAAATCCGAGTTGCAGCTGCAAGGAGGATTGGAGAGGAGCGGTTCGACAACTGGCCAGAGGATTTCCAGAATGGAAATCAGAACTTAGAGGGAGATTTCCAGGAGGGGAGTCGAGACTCAGAGGGAGTCCAGAAGAGGAGCTGAAATGGCAGTGAACGGATTGAGGGATCAGGACAGGTTGGACGGGGCTTCCAACTTTGTCATCTGGGAGGCTAGGATCCTGGCAGTCCTGGATTGACATCGATCGAGGACTATGCCTTGAAAAATTGGCTATCCTAGTTTACCCAGCTGAGAACAAGAAGTATGAGGATGCCCAGGCAAGGGTGAAGTGCATGATCCTTGACGGGGTCAAAGATCATGTCACACAACATATTGCTGAGATGAATACAACAAAGGACACGTGGGACACTTTGACAACCTTATACCAGGGCTCTTCCGTGCAGAGGAAGATGCTATTGTAGAATCAACTGCGGTCATATCAGATGCATAAGGGAGAGCAGATAGATCCATTCCTTCTCAGGTTGCAGGAGATTTGAGACCAGCTTACTTCTGTAGGGTCTACACTGGATCTAGAGTTTATGGTCAGGACTGCCCTGGATGTAGCCTCCGAGGAGTGGGAGACATTTTTCCAAAATATTTTGGGCAGGGCTATTCTTCCCGGTTGGGAGGAGATGTGGGCAGCTCTTCGATAGGAAGAGCTCAGGAGAATGACCAAGGCGGGGAGCAGTGGTAAGGGAGTCTGAGTCAAGAAGGGGGAGGAGGAGGATGCAACTCTCGCATTTGCGGGACATCAGGGTTAAGTGCTTCCATTGTGGGGAGTTGGGACATTATGCATCCCAGTGTCCTAGGAAGGAAAGCAAGGGAGAGGCTTCCGACTCAAAGGCAGCTCTAGCGAAGACAAGGAAAGAGGTCGAGACCGATGATGATTGTGCCATGAGTGCTTATGCACCTCTAGAGAAGAGGTGGGGAGACATCGAGTTGTAGTCAGAAGGACTACATGATAGGGGTAGGATCCTTGAGGTGCCCAAGCTCTTGGATCACATTCGGCTACGGGAGCCCTTAACGACAGTAGCATGATGACAGGTGTCTGGTGGAGCGGCAAGGAAGAGCTAGAATGTAGAAGTCTGTAGTAGTGCAGTAGAGGTTGCTGCAGTGCAAGAGGCACACAAGAGGTTGTAGCAGCGCAGTGGCAGCAGAGGGAGAATGGGTTAACAGCAAAGGCAACTTCAACATCACAAGGCTTCTAGACTGACCGAGATGTCAGTATCTGGGGGAAGTCAGTTACCTACTTCTCGGTAACTGAGTTGCGGTGCAACAGTTAGCAATGGCAGTGCTAGGGGCAACATGCGCAACATGTTGAGAGGGAGTTGTGGTACAGATGTAGCAGTGGTAGTGGTAGTATCATGGGCAGTAGTATAGGAAGCAACAGCGTAGGGGATGTGAGGCAACAGGCCAAGCATAAGCATAAGTACCGATGTGGAGGATCAATGTGATGTTTCAATGGTGAAGCATTACTAGAACACATTCCTTGCTAAGAGGGAGTGTTGATTTTTGGTAGCATCAAATGTGCTCTAGCCATGAAAATCGGTGGAGAGGCTAAGGCACATGAGATCTCTAAGACCCAGAAATCGTTTGGGGAAATTCCACCTGGATGGAGAGATATTAAAATAATTAATATTTTTAATGAGGTTCCTAAGTATAAACTTAGGAAAATTAAATATTAATGTGTATTAATATAATATGGGCGAGAAAGTTCTAAATAACGAGGATCAAGCCAGATCTAATCTTAGCCATTGATTAGGGACTTAATCTCGGCCGTTGAATTGTCAACAAGAAAAGTATAAGAGGAGGCTTGAGGGTTAGTTGGAGGTACACAAAGTTGATCTGTCAATTTGATTTTCTGGGGCAGGGTTTGCTGAGAAATCAAGTTAGTGATCTGTTGTAGTGAGGGGCAGTTCGGTAGAAGGCTGAGAATACATGGCAGAAAGGCATAGATAGTGTCGGAGAGACAGCACAGAGGTAGCCTGGGCTGACGCACAGACAACCAGAGCTAATGCAGAGTTGACGCAAAAGTTTGGAGGGGTAGTGCTAGTGATGCAGGAGGCCGAGAAACTAACGCAGAGCTGACGCAGGGAGACGCAGAGGCTAGCAGAGCTGACGCTGGGCAGAAAGAGTTGCGCTGAGGTGTTTTCATGGGGCAGACTGAGAGCTGAGAGGCTGATGCAGAGCCGTAGAGGGTGACATAGTTCCAAAAGAAAGCTTGGAGCAGCTTTCACTGTCCAACTAAGGAGAAATCGAAGTTACTCATACTCACGGGTCTCCATCATGGTATGTGCCTCTTGGTTCAGAGAAACTTAGAACCACATTGTTGACGAAGGCAAAAAAAGAGGTGCAAAAAATGCTTGAGCCTATTGTAGCATCATGGCCAACATCTGGGGTTAGCATTGTTTCTGATGGATGGACAGATCCAGCACGATACCCAATCATCAACTTCATGGTGTCTTCCTTGAATGGTCCAATTTTCTTGAAAGCAGTGGATACACTTGGAGAATACAAGGATGCACAATTTATTGGTGAGTTAGTTATTAAAGTTATTGAAGATGTAGGTGTTGATTCTTGTGTGCAAATCATTACAGATAATACCTGTTTGCAAGGTTGCTGGCATGATTGTGGAAGCTAAATATCCACAAGTGTTTTGGACACCTTGCATTGTCCATTCATTGAACTTAGCACTGAAATCCATTGCTTCTGATGTGCTTTGGAATGGTAACATTATTGAGGATGTACGACATATCCGTAACTTTGTGCAAAATCATACAAATGGCCTCACTATCTACAAGGAGTACACCAATCTATCATTGTTGAAGATTGTTGATACACGGTTTGCCTCTTCATTCATGATGTTGAAGAGGTTGAGGGAGGTCAAGACCGTTCTTGGGTCCATGGTTATTTCTGAGCTTTGGTCTTTTTGGAGAAAGACAGATCATGTAGCCTCTAAAAGAGTGAAGGACACAGTGCTAGATGATGCTTAGTGGGAGAGGGTAGATCTAATTATTCAGATCATGGACCCTATCATTTCTTTGCTTCGATTTGCAGATACAAACAAACCCATCCTAGGAGAGGTTTATGAGGGATGCGATTCCATGATTGAGTCTGTGAGGAGCATTATTCTACAGAGTGAGTGCCTCGAGTATGAGACATCACCAGAGGCCTTTTGTGATACTATGCAAGATATTATTGTCAGCAGATGGGACAAGAATTGTACACCTTTACATTGTTTGGCTCACTCATTGAACTCAAAATACTACAACCATGAGTTGCTGAATGGTGGACCTTCCCGCAGATTCCCTCCTCACATGGATGGTGAAATCTCACAGGGGAGGAAAGAGGCATTCAGTCAGGTTTTTTAGGATAGTGCATTGCTTGATGAGTTGGAGGATGCCTTTGCAGAGTTTTCCACTGGCATTGGTCGATTTGCAGGATATAATGTGATTAGAGACAGGGGGCTAAGAAGCCCTATTCTTGGTGGGCAATTTGCAACAAGCCCTCCTCTTCAGCGGTTAGCCATGAGGCTCCTCTCTTAGGTGACTTCATCCTCTTGTTGCGAGAGGAATTGGGGCACATATGGGAATTTGTATAGTGTGAAGAAGAGCAGGTCTGAGCAGTACAGGGCAGAGACAATGGTGTATGTGCACACCAACTTTCGTCTTATTTACAGGCAGAGGGAAGAGTGGTTGAGGGGAAAGACAAAGATGTGGGATGTCTTTCCTGATGATATGGGTTTGGACAACAGTGTTGAGTTGGCATTGGCCAACATGGATCTCAATGATCCAATGCTAGAGCCTGTTACATTTGATGATTGTGATTATTTAGAGGGGTCATCCTCCACACCAGCAGATGCAGAGGCAACTATGGATACAGGGGAGGAGGAGGATGTAGAGGAGAGCAGTGGTGACCATGATGATGAGGACATTGATGCTGATTCTGATGATGACTCTGAGGATTGATGACTACCTATTGCCTTGAGGCTTGTATACCTGTAGTTGTTTTATATTTTCCATTTCTATTTTCCATTGGCATTGCACCAACACTACCTATGTAACACATTTTGATTTGATGACTTAATGAGAAAACTACAGTTGTCAGTGTCTTTATCTTACTATCTTGTAGTTGTAAGTTGTCTTTCATTTATGAATTATGATCATGATTTATGTGACCAGTGACATATATTTGATTTTGTATGTTACTATGGCTGTATAGATGAAGATCTATGTTTGAAATTCAATGATTTGTACTCATTACATAGAATTTGTGTAAGAAATATCTAATTTTTATATATATATAATATATATATATACTATTTTAATATATATACATTACTATACTAATATATATATATATATATATATATATTATATAATTTTAATAAAATAATATATAATGAATCCTATGTGTCCTGATTCAGGGGGTCAACGTGTCCGAATCCGACACTCGAATCCTCGTATCCAACGAATCCCGAGTCCCCGTGTCAGGTGACTTAGGTTCCAGCAGATTTCACAACAAAGGCAAAATATGTGGCAGCAACTAAAGCAACAAAAGAAATTGTGCGGCTCAGGAAAATTATGGAAGATTTGCAGGTAAAACAAGTACATTCAACTCCACTCATGATTGACAACCCCTCTGCAATAAATTTGGCCAAGAACCTAAGGTTCCATGATTGAACGAAGCACATCAATACAAAATACCATCTGATTAGACATCATGTTGAGGCCAAGACAATCCATCTATGCCATTATTCCACTAATGAGTAGATTGCAGACATGTTCACCAAAGTGCTTGGAAGAGAAAAGTTCGAAAGATTCAGAACGATGCTTGGACTCACCAATATCCCTTCAGATTAAGGGGGAGAATGTCGACACCTAATCATTGGGATTGGGTGAACATTTGTAAATAATGTAAATAGTAAATAATGGAGAATAGGAAAATGAAGAGACACTAGGAGGTGACGCCCAAGAGTCTCTTCCTCCTTGTAGGGCCTCGAGGTTTTCTCTAGGGGCCCTCCAAATTTGAAGCACATCCAATGGTGGGATCTCGAAATATAGCAAGCCCTAGCTCAAGGACCATTTCTTGCCCTAGGTTTCCTTTGGCTAGTGTCCCCATTGGGTTTATTGAATTCAAAACTCAAAGAAAATTTCTCCTTTGATCCCCTTCTTCTCCTTAATTAGGTCAAGCCCCCTCATTTGGTGATCAACTCCATACCCTTGACCTAATTTTGGGTCCGCTTGGTCTCTTGTGGTCCCAAAACCTATTAACGCTAATCTCACAAAGATCATATAGTCTCCATAAATATCTCTAGGTATGGGAGCCTTCTTGACAAGACATATTCTTAAACCCTAGCCCTAAAGATCCTCTTAGCCCTTCCTATAGAGCCTAGCACCTTGCTTCTAAATCAAACAACCTATCTAATTGAGTCTCTCTTGCAAATAGGCCTAGGAATCACTTCCTCATCTTATCATTGACTATATATTCTCATGATTACTCACATATCGGGACTCCTCCCATCGGTGAAAGTCCGCAACGAGCAGGGAGCTTTAGCTGAGGTGAGAGTGGGCTATCGCTCCATTGTTTCCCTTGACCTAGTAGTTGCTCCATAGGATCCCCTCCTAGGACTCCTGCTAGTTTGAGTGGTAACATTTTTGGCGCCGTTGCTGGGGACACGAGACGTGTGTCTTGCTCCTCATATGACAATATCAATATATCATTCTCCATTGGAGGAACGAAGCCCTAGTTCCTCATTGAGCTTCAAATTCAATGCTTGTAGGGTGAAGCAAGCATTTGTAAAAGGCATTTTAATTCACCCTGGCGACTCCCTTTTGACATTATATGCAAAATCATGAAAAATGGCTAGTCCTGAAAAGGAGAATGTTCTTGGATCTCCTTTCAATAAGCTTAATGATCAAGACCTTCAAAAATTACAAAAGCTTGGGGACCAATATGTTGAGCTTTGTAAAGATTTACTGGAAAACATGGATAAAGAATTCATGCTCAAGTTTCATAGGACAACAGAAAAACAACTATACCTAGTAATGTGTGCCTATGAGAAGGATCCTAGTCGTTTATTTGACTTTTCTAGCCAGACCTATGCTCTTAGTATTTTGAACCTTATTAATGAAAAATATTATAATCAATTGCAAAGTCCCATAGAATGTGATCAATTGAATGATCAGGATGACCATGAAGATGAAGAGGTTGGAGAGGACCTTGAGAATCTAATTAATGACCAGGAATACGAGTCCTCCTTATGTCCACATGATGAAAAAGATGATTTTGAGAACACCTGTTGGGAAGGAAGAACCTATGGAGAGTGAAGTTTAGACTAACATTACCTTTCTCAAGAATATTACTCTCGATGACTCTCCTTTTGAGAACCTTGAGGAAGGTGATCCCATGAGCTCCTTAGAAAATGACATTGGAGATTACTTCCACATTGAAAAGGATAAATGGGAAATCGCCGGTCCTCAATATGATTGTGCTCCCATTTATGACACCGATATGGAGGATGAGGTTGGAATTGGTCTTCCCTTTATTTATGATGACATATCTATCAATAACCTTGGGAAGGAGGATCATTATTTTCCCTTGCATGAAAGAGGGGAGGTGGAAGTAATTGATTCTCCTTTTTGGGAAGACCCTATCTTTCATACTAATGATGAGGGAATTGATAGGGCCCTTGCTCCTACCTGCCTTCCTTGTGATTCTAGGGTATATTCAAAACACTTAAGCCTTTAGAATATGATTTTTAGGAAAAGGGTCCCATTGAATATAATACCTCATCTTCCCTATCGCCTTTCCTTCTTGTTCATCATTATGAGTCATCCATAAGTGATTCCCTCACCCCTTGTCATATGATCTCAAGTGACCATGAACCCTTTCCCCCTTTTGAGTATAATGTCTAGAAAGAGCCCCTCATTGAATATACTTTATCTCCTTGGATACACCCTCAAGATTATGATCACTCCATGACCTCGCTTCTCCAATGTGAAAATCACCTTGAGCAACCTATTTGTTGCACTCCTTCTTTCCCTCACCCTCAGTTCCCCTCCCATAATGACCTCGTGGCATCCACTAAGCATAATATTATGAACAATGATTGTGATTAGGAGTTCTTGAGAGTGATCATTCATTCCACCATTGTGTATTTAGAGGAAAAGCTCCACACTTCTAGATTGACATACTTTCCTAGGGTTTCCTGTTACCTCGAATGGGGAACATATTTTCCCACCTCCCACTCGCTTCATCCTTTCTGTGATTCTGTCAACATTCGATTTAGGATTTTCAATGTGAGTAATCATATTGGTAGACATATGTATATTGGTATGATGATATGTTGGTTGCACTGGCTTTATGATTTCACTTAGTATTAACATTGTACTATATGCATGTTAGGGTATGATGCATTACACGTTGATTTTCTCATTAGAACTAACATCATATGACATTTCTCATGGTAGACTAGCTGAATTTAGATTGAATTTGCATGTTGTTTACTTTCATGTTGATTTTTATGGCCTAATACTAAGCATGGGTGATCATAAGACACCACAAAAACATGCTGCACTGTGTGCTTGGTCTTTGATATGTGTAGGCAACAGGTCTGCGACACCAAGAGATTGCTAGTGTTCTCATGACCTCTCGTTCGAGTAGCTTCGTGCACTTTCCCGAGAGTTCATGTCCCAGTTGGAGCCAGATGTTACCCACCACCTATGGGTAGTATATAGGAGAAAATTTTCTCCCAGATGGTCCTTAGTCGGTAGCCAGTAGCCCCTTGTAGCCACCAGATAGCTCAATGTGCCATTGTCTCCACCACCTAAGCCAGCCATGTGGTCCCTCACCCACTTGACATGAATGTATGTTTGAACGTGGGCCTCCCGACCCCAAAGGTATGGCTTTTCATTAGTATAGTTGAGTAATTTTCCTTATTTTTCATGGGCACTTTTGGGCATGGATTGGTGGGGGGATTTTGTGGAAAGAGTGGGTTAGGCTTGTATTCTTGTCTCCATTGCTCGATTTTATGGTTACCCTTTATCCTAGTCTTGTGGGATCTTCTTTACTTACCATTTGTTTTAGGGTTGGCACTACATGGGAAATCCCGATTTCGCTTGCATAGTCTATAATTCCCCATTTTTATTCTTTTTCATAGTACAAACAGGGTGGATTTCCAGGACAGGGGATGACTAGGTCAGTGGAGCAGGTTTATGTCATCAGGGTTCCTGATGGAGTTTTGAGGAGTTTTTATGGGATTTGATGGCATTTGCTTGGCATATTCCATCATTAGCAGAGTTTGCCTTTCATTCTGCTACATTCTGACAACTTTAAAAAATCAGCATTATTATTGGGCATAACTTAATTAATTATGCTCGAGGTGGCATTCCGGAGAGATTAATTGATGGAACACCTCAGTGTAATAGCTCGTTGGAACTGGAACGCGAAGATCTACATGATGAGACATTTGGATGGGGGTTTCAGTGACCTGAGGAGACATGGTGGCCAATTTACCATTTTTTCGCATTAAAAAGAATATTTTAATTAAAATAAAAGAGGGAAGAGGGCTCCATGATCAAAATAATAATAAAATAGAAGATTCTAGAGGGGTCCATCAGATCTATAAAAGAGGACGAGACGATCATTGGAGGACATCTTAGTTTTGATATTATTTTTTTGTATGTGAGGTTGAGAACCCGGTTCTCTAAACTAGCAGTAGCCCCAAGACTTCGGGTGATTTAGTGAGAGTGGGCGAGCACCCATCTCTTCCCTTGGTGAATCCATCCAGGGTTCACAGGTTGCAGTGTATTGTTTTCCAGTTCTATTGTGGAGGCCGATTTGCGGCATTATTGTAGATCTATTCGAGGCCAACTTTTTATCTCCACTATGCGGGTTGTATGCGCATGTAAAACCTTGGCTTATCTAATATAATAAAGCTGAGTATTTTTCTGTTCATGGTGTTATGGGATTGCAGTGATTTTTTTGCTTAATTTTACATGGCAATCTTTTGCTAAATGCATGATTAGTTTTATGTGAAGTGCCTGTTCCAAATTTTCTGCATTTGGGACATTACATGGTCCTGCTTCCCGATACCACCTACATCACTCCTCTTCCACTCATTTTTGCCCCATTCATACGTTTTCCCATTCGGATCCACATGTGTCCACTAGGTCCACATGGGGTTAGCATCCCCCTCCCTTTGTCCACTCCTTGGGTTGGGCCTGGAACGATGCCTCGAAGATTGATGCAGTTAAAAATAAAAGAAAAAGTACAACTTGGCCACTCTCAACAGGAAATGTACCACAAAATGCAAAAGATGGTTGGGACATACAAATTTAGTACATGGGCAAAAGCCAAACATGAGCTCTACCCCTTCTCCATGACCATCACCCTGGTTTTTATGGGCTATATATCAACCCCCATCATCATTAAGGAACCCGTGATTGTCCCAACCCCTAGTGGGTGATGAACCATCCACTGCTACGTATTACACATCATGCTCTCATCCCCTGGAGCCCCGAGCAGCTATGAAGAAAAGTCAATAAAAGGCAAAAGGCATATGAAGAAGTGTGGAAAAACAAAGATCGGGGTAACTCATGTACCGCGATTTGCTCCCTCCTACACTCATATACCCAGTTGTGGGCTTCCCCTATTATAGCTACCCTTGTTCCATGACATGTTGTCAGGATGTTTCCCCTCATCCCCTCTCTGTTCCATTACTATATCATTTGCCACTTGCCACTTGAGGAATGTACCATGGACATGTCACCCAACTTAAAGGTTGAAACCACCAAATAGTGTCTTTGATTAACCCCTTATTGAGCTTAGAGACACTTGTACATGCCAAAAACCACTATGGAAGGGCATGCCACTATGAATTGCCCTATTGATCCCATGACTTGTAAGATCTTTTACTTGATTACTCTAATGATTTCTTGTATTGGAGGGCAAGGGGATGCATTAGATTTTATGCAGGATTGCAGGTGGGTTTTCATTTGGGGCTTGGTCTCCCTATACGGGGTTCTGACCCTCTAAAGGGCCACATTGGCACTTGAAGGGTGAGTGTTGAGAGCCATGGGCCTCCACCTAGCAAGAAGTACTTCATGGATCCCCAACACCACTCATTGATTGCTCGTGTTCCACCTTTTGGATGAAGATGATGCACTTGGTTCACTATGCCTAACCAGCTCCACACTTGCACCATACACTTGGCAGATGTTCCAGGATCTCGAGGATGTCTACCGCTACATCATCATCCTAGCCCTTATAGATTGTCTACAGGCATTTTCGACCCACTTGAAGACCCATGAGGATGTCCTTATGCCCCCATGCCCACTTGGGAGCACCACAGGTTCTTGCTTGGAAAATAAGGGGCCAACCCCTTGTCCACTATGTTCGGAGTCCATTTTCACAACATGGCACTCCTTGGACTTCATTAGGCCTTCTCAGAGGCCCAACGACTCACTATATTGATCATTTTGCCCTTTTGAGAGGCTAATTATTCTTATTATGGAGCTATTTGGTGGGCTTGTCACCAAAAGTATTGTTATTATGCACATTATTTTATTCAGGGGCTCAATTAGGCCAATTAGCTAAATCAAATTCGTTAGAGAGTGTATAAATAGAAGTGAGATGATTCATTTTGATCATCATCACTTGGATTGGGTTATCTTCTCTTGTGAGATTTTCGCTATCCTCCTTGGAGGACGAGTTTGGATGAATGGATGAATTTTGATGTTTGGATCTCTTTCATTTTGTCTTGGAGCTTCACTATTAGGATATATTGATGATTGGATATACTCTTTCTTACATGTAATTGCTCTTTTAATGATATTCTTGTTATTTACTTTTGTCACATGCATGTCGCTGGGATTTTCGCTATACTAGGCTGAAATTTACTGCTCTTCTTATGCAAAATTGTGGAAATTTGATCTTTTATAGCGTTGCATCATGTCATGGGCCATGTATAAATGGCTGAATGTTCCTAGAGATAATTTATGTTAAATACATCTCGATAATTCATCATTTATTGCAAACCGAAGTATAAAGTCCTTGCAAACGTTGTTCTCATGCTGTAAATGCCATGCAAAGTTGTTGAATGCCTCCTTGATTGGGTGAATTCTTCCCAAACCATAAATTCTCTTTGACTCCATCTCTCCCAATGGACAGGGCCCTAATCCTCCATTGGTGATCATTTTCAACGCTTATTCTTTTCACCTACCTCTTTTTCTAGGCCTAACCTACATAGTTCACATAGGGCATCATTTATCTCACAATCTAGCCATCAAAACACTTCGATTTTTGGTCCACAATTGCGCTGAGCTTTTCTCTAAAGGCCCTCCAAATTTGAAGCAAATCTGACGGTGGGATTTCGAGATATAGCAAGCCCTAGCTCAAGGATCATTTCTTGCCCTAAGTTTCCTTTGGCTAGTGTCCTCATTGGGATCATTGAATTCAAACCTTCAAGAAAATTTGTCCTTTTATCCTCTTCTCCTCCCTAATTAGGTCAATCCCCCTCATTTGGTGATTAACTCCATACCCTTGACCTAATTTTGGGTCCGCTTTGTCTCTTGTGGTCACACAACCTATTAACACTAATTTCACAAAGATCAAATAGTCTTCATAAAAATCTATAGGTCTAGGAGCCTTGGCAAGATATATTCTCAAACCCTAGCCCTAAAGATCCTCTTAGCCCTTCCTAGAGAGCCGAACACGTTACTTCTAAAACAAGCAACCTATCTAATTGAGTCTCTTGTGAATAGACCTAGGAATCACTTCCTCATCTTATCATTGACTATATATTCTCTTGATTCCTCACATATCGGAACTCCTCCCATTGGTGAAAGTCTGTAAAGAGCATGGAGCTTTCACTGAGGTGACAGTGGGCTATCGCTCCATTGTTTCCCTTGACCTAGTAGTTGCTCCATAGGATCCCCTCCTAGGACCCTTGCTAGTTTGAGTCGTAATAAAGCCCACCAAGATAGCTCAATAACATAATAATAAGCCTCAAAATAGGGTAGAATGATAAATAAAATGAGTCGTTGGGCCTTTGAGGAGGCCTAATGAAGTCTAGAGTGTGGCATAATGTGAGAATGGACCTCAAACATATTGGACAAGGGGTTGGCCCCTTGTTTTCGAAGCAAATCCCTGTGGTGCTCCCAAGTGGGTGTGGGGGCACAAGGACATCCTCATGGGTCTCCAAGTGGACCGAAAATGCCTGTAAACCATCTGTAACCGCCAAGATGATGACATAAGCCCTCCATTTGTCTCCTACAGTGAGACATCCTCATCTGGACCTCAGAACATATGCCAAGCGTATGGTGCAAGTGTGGAGCCAGTTGGGCATGATGAACCAGGGGCATCATCCTCGTCCAAAAAAGGTGGAACATGATCAATCAATGAGCGGTGTTGGGGATCCATGAAGTAATCTCTGCTATGGCGGAGGCCCATGGCTCTCACCACTCACCCTTCAAGTGCCAATGTCGCCCTCCGGAGGGCTAGTACCCTGTATAGGGTGACCAAGCCCCAAATGAAGACCCACTTGCAATCCTGCATAAGATCCAATGCGTCCCCTTGCCCTCCAATACAACAAATCATTATAATAGTTAAGTAAAAGAACTTACAAATCATGGAATCAATGGGGCACTTCATATTGGCATGCCCCTCCATAATGGGCTTTGGCGTGTACAAGTGTCTCTAAGCTCAATACGGGGTTAACCAAGGACCCTATTAGATGGTTTCAATCTTTAAAGGGGGTGACATGTCCATGGTACATCCATCAAATGGTAGGTGGCAACTGATATAATGATGGAGTGGAGTGGGGATTAAGGGAAGGATCCAGGCCATATGTCATGGGATAAGAGGGTAGTTATAATGAGGGAAGCCCACACTTGGGTATATGAGTGTAGGAGGGAGAAAATCATGGTATATGAGTTACCTTGACCTTTGTTTTTCCACCCTTCTTCATATGCCTTTTTCCTTTAATTGATTTTTCTTCATAACTGCTTGGGGCTCCAGGGGATAAGAGCATGATGTGTAGGATGTAGTAGTAGGTACCCCTTTTTGAGGTGGGGCATTTCATTGCCCACCAGGGGTTGGGACAACCATGGGTTCCTTAATTTGGAGGGGCTCATCTAGGGCCCATAGGAACCAGAGTGATGGCCATAAATAAGGGGTAGAGCTCATGTCTAGCTTTTGCCCACGCGTTAAATTTGTATGTCCCAACCATATTTTTTGCATTTTATGGTACATTTCCTATTGAGAGTGGCCAAATTATGCTTTTTCTTTTCTTTTTCGCTGCATCAACCTCCGGGGCATCTTTCCAGGCCCGACCCAAAGTAACCCTATGTGGAGCCAGTGGACACATGTGGAATTCGATGGGAAAAATGATGAATGGGGGTAGAATGAGTGGAAATGAGTGATGTATATAGTGTCGGTAAGCGGGACCACGCAACCAAAGTCAGGGTTTCCCATGTAGTGCCAACCCTAAAGCTAATGGCCAGTAAAAGAGATTCCATGGGACTAGGATACAAGGGTAACCACCAAATCTAGCAGAGGAGACAAGAGTACGGACCTAGCCCAATCTTTTCGTCAAATCCCCCCACAAATTCATGCTCAAAAGTGTCCATGAAAAGTAAAGAAAATTACTCAACTATACCAATGAAAAGTCGTACCTTCAGTGTCGAGAGGCCCACCTTCAAACATACAATTATAATAGATGGGCGAGGGACCACATGGTTGGCTCAAGTGGTGGAGATAATGACACATCAAGCTATCTGGTGGCTGTAAGGGGCTACTGGCTGTCGACGGAGGACCATCTAGGAGAAAATTTTTCTCTTATATACACTACCCACAAGTGGTGGGTAACATGGACCATGGAGGACCTCCAAACAATAGAATTTTCATTACTTGTGCAAAATAATTATATGCTTGGCCCAAAAATTCGTTTTGCTGGAGAAAATAATCTTTTGGGTCCAACGAATTTTTGGATTGGGTTCCTCTGCTTTGGAAAGGAGGCATTTTATTTTTGACTTGAATTATTTTGAAAGTAGCCTCGAATAATTTTTGATGAATTTTCAACTTGGAAAGTGATTAATTTTCCCTTCATTTTATTTTCTGGATCATTTCTGGCTAATATTAATCTTATTTTTGCTAGAAACTAAAATTAAAGAGACTCAAGAGGGGCTTAATTATTTTTCCACCCTCTTAGTGTATCTAAAAAATATTTTGGTAATGGTTTTCTAAATATGAGGAAGCATTCACCAAAAATATTTCTAAACACACTTTTACATCAATATAATAATTCAACCCTTAGAAGGGGAAATACACAAAGACATAGACCACCCGTGACTCAACCAAATTTTGTGACAAGACACATGATCTAGTATGAAAAATACATGGACTCGATTAGACTCACCTAAGACCTCATCAATGAATTTCACCCTAGCTTTTGGGTATATTTGGGAGAAAAACTCTGCCAATTATCTGTGTTTACAAACATAGATAATTGGGGAGGTTAAATAACTCCCTAGAGTGAAACCCTTTGAAAAAATTCATAGGCTTACCTAAGTGTTGCATGGCTTACTACTCATACTAGAATCATTTTTACAATACAAAAACATAATTTGGGATTCCAATGACGACAATGACTCAAAATTTTTTATCTGTAGTTTTACACTCTATTCTTGGACTGTTGACATGTATATGGTTAATAGGGCTATTGTCCTTTAGCGAATCCACCACATACAATTTTGAGCACTCATCTGCACTCTCAATCCTACAACCTCTCAGCTTCCTCTTGCAACAGATCAGTCATAGTTCATCTTCACAATGCGGTGTCCATAGAGGATTCATTCACTTTGGAGCTTGTTATTCACTTTGTGCATCAATAGCCTATCCTTCCATGCGTCGAGATAGGGATTGCTCGACATATATTGTATTTCCCTCAGAAACATGCTCTCATCATCGACTTCAATTCCAAGCCCTTACATTCATACTGAACTAGATAGAGTGGGTTAGTAGATCAACAAATGAAAACTTGCTTTACGGTCCTGTTATCAAGTTAGTGAGAAAAGCCTTCAACCCCACAAGGTGTTGTTGATTTGGGGTAGCATCGGATGTGCTCTAGCCACGAAACTTGGTGGAAAGGCTAAGGCACATGAGATCTACAATACCCAGAAAGGGTTTGGGCAGATTCTAAACAGTTTGAGAGATATTAAAATAATTACTATTTTTAATGGATTCCCTAAGTCTAAACTTAGGGAAATTAAAATATTAATGTGAATTAATATAAAACTGTGTTAGAATGATCCAAAAGTCATGGATCAAGCCATATCTAATCTTAGCCGTTGATTAGGGACTTAATCTCGACCGCTGATCTGTCAACGAGAAAAGTATAAGAGGAGGCTTGAGGGTCACTTGAAGAACACACCAAGAGATCAAGATTTCGACTTTCTGGGGCTGGGTTTGCTGAGAAAGTTGAGAGAATGATCTGGAGTTGTAGTTGAGGGGCAGTGAATATAGAAGCAGAGAGGCAAAGATAGTGTCAGGAGGATCAACGCAACAGCCAGGAAAGCTGACGCAGAGGGCAGAAACTGGAACTGCCGGGAACAGCCGGAACTACCGGGAAAGTTGATGCAGAGGGCAGAAGCTGCAACTGTCGGGAACAACCAGAACTGCCTGGAACTGCTGGAACTACTGGGAAAGCTGACGCAGAGGGTAGAAGCCGGAACTGTCGGGAACTGCTGGGAAAGTTGATGTAGAGGGTAGAAGAGGATGACACAGTCCCTAGAGGCTGACGCTGGGGTTTTTCGTGGGGTAGATTGGAGCTGAGTTGCCAGAGTGTTTATCTGGGGTTTCAGCTGGAGCATTTATCTCCGAAGGAAAGGTACTACTGCCGAGATTTTTCTTTGTTGGATGAGTTGGATTTGGTACCTAGATTGCATTATGAAACTGCTTAATAAATCAAACCCTCAGATAGCTGCACCAGTTTTCCCGCATTGGGTTTTTCCGGGGACATTAGTCCAAAAATAACGGTGTCATTTGTGTGCTTGTTTCTATTTCCTGCAGTTGATGATTTGTAATGTGTTGAGCATGTACTTATATTTATTTTCAGTATTTACATGGTAAATAACTTGTTAATTAATCAGAACAAGTAGGAAGGAATAAATCAAAAAGTACATGGAGGGTTTCTAATTGTTAGACTTAGAAACTTCAACAGGTGTGCTTGGTGGTAAGGAACTCAGAGAAGGGGCTGTCACACTAATCCCAACTCTCTCTGTTTAAGCTATCTTCTAGGTTAGCTATGTGGGGTGGTCCTTGTTACCACTCAAACCAGCAGGGGACCTAAAGGGGTTCCTAAGAGGGCAACTGCTAGGTTAAGGGAAACTATGGAGGCTCATCCCACTGTCACCACAACTAAGTCCTTATAGTGTAGGGATTCACTTGTAAAGTATATGTCAATGGATATGCAAGAAGTGACCTTAAAAACCCTTTCCTAAGGATGGAGTGAAGAATGGAGCTTGCTTTCTCTTTAAGCAAGGGACTTGGTTCACCGAGGATAAGGGGTGAGGCATATTTTCTCCCAAAACTTTACTTTCATGTATCTTAGAAATTTTGTTTGTTGAATTTTCTACAAGATGCATAGTAGAATACAATTTTCTACCATATAATTACTTCCTAATGATTTTCATAGAGTATTCAATGCCACTGATATCTTTGAGCAATTACGCTTTAGAAAATATCAATAGTAAATGCAACATAAGCAATAAAGATCATAGAAAGACAACCATGCAAAATAGAGACAATATTTTTACCCTGGGAAACCCAACCTTGGGAGAAAACCCAACAATTTTTCTTTAGGAAAAATTATTCTTGAGCAAGGTTTACAAATCAACAATTGTCTAGAAATTTGTGCCAATAATCTAAGTCAAATACTAGTCAAATCTGCTCAAAAGTCTAGCAAGTCAATGCTGATCAAACCAACCAAAAGTCAAAATTGTAGTTAAACTTTGGCCTGGCCAAACTTGGCCATGTGGTCAACTCAACCATGTAGTCAATGGCCTACGGTCAACTCGAACCTGCCATCAACAACTGCGATCAAACCTGTGGTCAAATCCCTACACAGTCAATTCTTCCGACACGTGGAAAAGCGTAGCTTGTTTTGTAGGCATAATCAGTTAAGCAACTCAATCAAACCGTAGTCAAAACTTGGTCAAACAACTTGGTCAACTATAATCAAAAGTTTAGTCAATGCTACTTCACACATGTGGCCAAGAGAGAGAAGAAAAGATGATCTCCAAACCGATTTCTTGTTTCTTAGATTTGCTCTTCATTAGTGTTGAAATGAGGCATCTCAATATCTATTTATACTAGTCAAATGGGGTGAAATAACCCAAGGGACACATCCCTTCACCCTTTTGGGCTGACTTGTCATTCAAAAATCAAAAATTTATTTTAATTCTTCATAATTCTTCTAGGTCCATTTAGGCATGCTAGAATACCTCCTGATGCTACAAAAAAAAAATCAACACTCCCTCTTAGCAAGGGAGGTATTCTCCTTCGCTGCAACAAATTTCCCCTTAGTTGAAATTTCTCCTCCACAAGAAAAGTTCATGAGCTTGTTATGTTGATGTAGTGTCTTTTTGCATGCATGTCTATAAATCACTCCATTCTGGAGTAGGCAGTGTGACTCCTCACTTGCACATCTATAAATCACTCCATCCTAGAGTAGGAAATGTGAGTATCTTGGGCCATTTACCCATGGCCAAGTCAACATGACCTAGCCCAATTAGCATGTCTCCTCAAGTAAATGTATCAATCTCCTTTACTCAAATCAGCATGACCCAACAAAAGTCTTTCATGGCTTCTCGGGAGAGGATTTTCCCCTAGACGATTCACCCCCTGATCAAATCAGCATGGCCTAGCCAAATTCCTTCGTGACTTCTCAGGTGAATTACATCATTCTCCTATGGTCAAATTAGCATGACCCAACCAAAGTCCTTCATGGCTTCTTAGCAAATTTGTCCAATCCTTCCTACAGTTGCCCTTGGCCATTCACCTTTGGTCAAATCAACATGACCCAGCCAAATCAACATGGCTACTCAGGTGAATGTTTCCATCTCCCCTAGTCAAATCAACATGGCCCAACCAAATCAACATGGCTTCTTAGGAGATTGTTTGCCCGATCTTGCACTGTGATGTTCCTTTTTTTGGTGTTCCTTATGGCATGGTTAGGATGGACTTTCAGGGTTGGAGGCAGATAGGTCATAGGTGCAGGTTTACTTCATCAGCAGGCCTATGAGCTTTCAGAGATGTTTCATGGGGTCTGGAGGAGTTCACTTACAATCTCCCATCATAAGGATTGATTCTGCACAACTTGCTTCTCATTCCATTGCATTATGATAAATCTCGAAAAATGGGGTTATTATTGTGCTTAACTCAATTAATTACACTTAAGGTGGCATTTCTAGAGGAATACTTAACGAAACACCTTAGTGTAATAGCTCGTTGGAACTAGAACGAGAAGATCTAAAGGATGGGATGGTTAGTGGGAATTTTCAGTGGCCTAAGGGGCATGGTGGCCAATTTACCGTTTCCCACATTAAAGAGATTTTTTAATTGAGGGAAATGTGCTTAATGATTAAAATAGGAGCTTCTAGAGGGGTTCATCGGATCTATAAAAAGAGAGGAGGAAGCCATTAGAGGACATCTTGGATTTGATATTTCTTCTTGTATGAGAGGTTGAGAACCGGATTCTCTACTTCATTGGTAGCCCCATGATGGAAAACCTCATGTGATTCAATGAGATTGGGCGAGAACCCATCTCCCCTTGGTGAATTCATCCAAAATTCACAAGAGAGCTCAACAGGGACATTTCAGTTCAGTTTTGGAGGGCTAACACAACATTGGAGCTAATTCTTGAGGCCAGTTTTCCATCTAAGCTATTTTATTGTATTAGCACGTAAACCCCAATATCTATTATAATAAAAGCTGAGATCATTTTTTCTTATCGTATTATTGAATTGCATGCACTCTATTTGTTATATTTTACATGGCAATATTCTGTTAATTGAATATAAATTTTATGGAGAAATTTTGGTTGAGTTAGATTTCTGCAAAATTAGCCAAATATCCTATTTGGGATATTACAGTTGTATCAGAGCCTTGGAATTGACTCAGCCTGCACATTTTTCAGTTTTTCGTTGCAGCTATTATTGCTCAAGGGTTTCAGGATTATTTGCAGTAATTTCAGAAAGTGTTGAATTCTTCTATTCTGGTTGAAATTTGTCTTGGCTTTTTGACAAAATCTTATTGCTAAGCCTTAGACAAATTCCTTCTCATTTTATCTACTACTTAATAGTTGAGCGACAAATTGGCCGTCCATCAAATTATTAAAAGGAAGGATGCATGATATTTTAATGTTTATCAAAATCTAGAGGCTCTATTATTAAATTGAGCAGACCAATTAAAAGGCCAATTTTTTATTATTTGGCCAGATTATAGAAGGGGAGAATTTTTTTTGTTTGAGCAAATTTTATGGGTTGTGATTATTATTATTGAGCTGAGGAGCGTCATAGTGAAGTTGTTAAGCGTTCCTGTTGAACCAAGGTCGTGATCGAAGTACTGAAGCCATAATTTTTGGTGGGGAAAAATCCCAAGCCAACAAAAAACGGGACAACCGGTAGCCACTTAACTGGAGGGCCACGTTGCATTTAGGGGCGAACTACCATTGTGGGAGCCGAAGTCAGAGTCAAAACATAGATTACGGAGTTGGTTTCTTGTGCTGTATCTTCAAATTTTCGAGGTCGAGTATAGTATTCTAAACCTGAATAGGAGGCACATTCTCTCCCAGGGACCAGAGGTCCATTTGTTGGATAGAAGAGTGCCATGGAATTTGGACCACATTCCCTACTGCCAAAGCTTATAGGTCGTGTTACCACTCAAACTAGCAGGGGAACCAAAGGGGATCCCTAAAGGGCAAATACTAGACCAAGGGAAACAAATGGAGACTTAGCCCACTGTCACCTCAGTTAAGGCTCCCTTCTATTTATAGATTTTCACGGATGGGAGGGGACCCCATATGTATGGAGTCACCAATGAAGGATAAATCAATGGATATGAGTGACCCAAATAAACCCTTTCCCAGAAGAGTTTGAAGGATCGAGCTTGCTTGCTTTCGAAGCAAGGTACTATGTATTCTAGGAAAGGAAGAGAGGATTTGAGGGTTAGGTTTATGGGATAGGACTTGTGAAGTAGTTCCCCAATCCATAAAATCCTTGTCGGAATCGGTATCCCGAATGGTTCTTGAAGAATGGTCTTCTACAAGAGCGGGACCACACGGCCATGTGGACCCGGTCTAGGGTATGAGGAAAGTATGTAGCAACCAATGATATTCTTACCCTAGACAAGGTGGGGGAAAGGATCAAAAAATAATTTCACTTGAAGATGTTGTTTTAACCCTATGAGGTACTAGCCTTGGGGATGGCAGGGCAATGTTTTGATCTCGGAGCTAGGGTTTGGTTTTTCTCCCAATTCCACTGTCGGAATGGCTTCAAAATTGGAGGAGAGCTTGAGGAAAGGCCAGTGTAGGTGTCCCTATGAGATATTTTTTTTTTGATGGCTAACTTGTCCGGAAATTGATGCCCTAGGGACCCCAACTTGGCTAGACCTGGAAGGAGGGGAAAGAATAGGAGTTTTAGTGACCACCCTTGGTTGATCAGTGCCTTAATCGAATGGAGTCTATGATGAATATGAGTAGGATTTCTTGGTTCCCAATCAAGAAGGCCTCAAGGTCACTTCGCTTGCCTTCTAGGGCAAGAAGAAGCAACCTTGCAACTTTTATACTTCGATGTACAAAAGGAATGGCTTCTTAAGGTCAAATTCTTTGATAGAATTACCCCTAGGAGATTTTGCTCACATTACATGGTCCATACATTGAGAGATGCTATAATAAAGACAAATTCTACAATTTTAAGCAGTAAATGCATACAACAATTAGCCCTAGAACAATGAAAATCCTAGTCCAACATATATGACAAAAGTAAACAAGAATAACATCAAAAATCTTGTACTTATATGTAACAGAGTATATCCAACCATTCACAATTGACAAGAGAGATGCTCCCAGAGAAGAAAGACCAATATCCACACATCAAAACTCATCTATAAAGCTCCAATTCATCCTCTAGAAAAAGTGCGAAAATCTGAAGAGAGATAAGAGATCCAAACCAAAGTGATGATGAGAAAATGAGCTCATCTCACTTGTATTTATACCTAAGTTATAGGAAACGTTGGAGAAGGGTCTGTTACTACCTGGAAACGAAACGGAAACGAGGAAACTTGTACCATATGGCCTGGAAACGTGTTTCCGGCCGTATTGGCCCATTTCTTGAGGAGGAAACGTGGCCAGTACGGCCGGAAACACGTTTCCAGGTCATATGATGGAGTTTCCTCTTCTAAATTGACTTTTTCTTGTATTTTTTATTTATTTTTTCGCTTCTAATTTTTTATTGGGCGACTAAAATATCTTCTGGATGCCTCTCAAGTTATAAAAAAGAGGATTTTTTTGAGTGGGGCAACCTAATGTTCAAGCCTATGGCCCTAGTGTTGATATGTAGTTCATGGTAATGTTAAATTCTCAAAGCAAAAGTGACATTCTCCTTTATTTTTCATTTTCATTCTTTTACTTAAATTTTTAACATTACCATGAAATGACTCAGGATGTTTGACAGTGGTTTCGCCCTCATTGGATTTCATATGGAGAAAGTAGAATTTTAGATCTCACTCAAAATCCAGCAGACTTATTTGTTTTTCAGGATTTCAGGATTGGAGGGATTGCAATGTTTCCATGGGATTTTATCATGTACTAGGGTATGGAACTTGTATTTAATCAAGAGAACCAAGCCCTCTAT
>APFE030399822.1:228055-306482 GCA_000404065.3 Pinus taeda
ATATGGAGAAAGTAGAATTTTAGATCTCACTCAAAATCCAACAGACTTATCTGTTTTTCAGGATTTCAGGATTGGGGGATTGCAATGTTTCCTGGATGTTGTCATGTACTAGGGTATGGAACTAGTATTTAACCAAGAGAACCAAGCCCTCTATGCAGGGGAGACTCCCAATAATCAAGAGCACGTAGGATACTAGGGTATGGAACTTGTATTTAATCAAGAACACTAAGGTCGTTCGACTATGTAGGAGGAGACTCCCAATCAAACATGAGACAAGAAATTAGAAATTTCTCATGACTGATTTTGGATATTGCTATTTTCATTATGTGATCATTCATGAGTAAATGTGATGTAAATTTAGAGACTTACAGTTTATGCATTGACAATTTAATCATAATGTGATAAATTAGAATGTATCATATATGCTTTATGATTGCACATATTTCTTAAATGTCCTACTTTATATATATATATATATATATATTGCGTTTCCCCGTTTCCAAAATTTGGGGGGTCACGTTTCGTATCCATGCCCGTTTCGGAAACTCGTACTGGTTTCCCCGTTTCGTGCAACTTAGATTTATACACAACTTAGGAGTTCGAATTAGCCTCCTTGGCCAACATAATCCCCAAAAATAAAATAATGTTATAATAATACAACTTTTGGTGACAAGCCCACCAAACTAGCTCATAAATGAAAAGTAATCCTCTCAAGAGGTCAAATAATAATTTATGCATGTCGTAGGGCCCTCTAAGAGGCCTAATGAGGTCCAAGGGTGCCACAATGAAGAATAGGACCCTCAAAAGCAGTGGAAAAGGGGTTGGCCCCTTATAATAACATGTGGTGCTCCAAATGACATGTGGGGGCACACAAGTGTCCTCATGGGTCTTTTGACAAATCAAATATGCCTGTAGATTGCCTGCAAGGGTTAGGATGATGGTGTAGGTGATGCCACATCATCGTGCAAGTCTTGGATCATCTGCCAAGTGTATGGTGTAGATATGGGGTCAGTTAGGCATGATGGATTAGGTGCATCCTCCTCTTCCAATAAGTGAACCTAGAGCTATCTCTGAATGGCTATGGGAATCCATGGACTGCAATCTGCTGCTATGGATGCCCATGGCTCTCAATGCTCACCCTACATATGCCAATGTAGCCCTCTGGAGGATTAGGACCCCATATTGGGAGACCAAACCCAAGATGGAAACCATTTGCAATCCTACATAAGATCCAATGCGTCCCCTAGCCTTCCAGTACAACAAGTCATTAAAGAAAAAGAGTAAATAAGCTTACCTAATCATGGACAACAGGTGGGGACTTTATAATGGCCTGCCCTTCCATAATGGGATTCGAGATGTGCCAATGTCTCCTAAACTCCGAATGGGGTTAACCAAGTACCTTATTAGGCGGTTCCTACTTCTAAAGGGGATAATATGTTCAAGGTACATCCTTTAAAAGGTGGTGGTGGAGTGGGCGATGAAAAGGAGCAACCCTGGGTCACATGCTGGGGTACAAGGTAGCTAATAAGAGGGAAGCCCACACTTGGGTTTATAGTGTATAGGAGGGAGCAATCGTGGCACATGAGGTGCCCCGACCTTGATTTTTCCACCCTTCTTTTTATGCTTTTTGACTTTTTATGATTTTCTTTAATTAACTGCTCAGGGCTCAAGGGGTTAGAGCATGATGTATAAGATATAGCAGTGAGTTCCCCCTTTTAAGGTGGGGTAGTTCATCGCCCACCAGGGGTTGGGATAATCATGGGCTCCTATATGATGAAGAGGGTTCATAGAACTTGTAAGAACTGAAGTGATGGCCATGATGATGGGGTAGAGCTCATGTATTGGCTTTTTCCTACTTGCTTAATGTATTTGTCTCGACCATCTTTTGCATTTTGTGGTACATTTTCTTGTTGAATGTGGCCGTATATGATTTTATCTTTCTTTTCAGCTACATCAACCTCCAGGCTTCATTCTACGCCATGACCCAAGGTTTGGGCAAGGGGAAGGGGCAAGCTAGCCTTATATGAACCCAATGGAAGAATGTGGACCCAGGTGGGAGAAATGATGAATGGGGTAATAATGAATGGAAAGAGGGTAATATAAGCGAATAAGGGAGTGGGAGCACGCAACCAAAATTAGGGTTTTCCCGTGAAATACCATCCCTGGAACCAAGTGGTCAGTAAAAGAGATCCCATGGGACTAGAATCTAAGGTTAATTTCTAAGAGGGGTCTAGGGGATAGAAGCAAAAACCTAGCCCATTCTTTGGCGCTGAATCCCCCTATTAATCCATGCCTAGAAGTGTCCATGATAAGCAAACTACAATACTCAATTTCCAAATGACAAGGCATACCTTTAGATTCAGGAGGCCCACCTTCAAACATATGATCATGGCAAATGGGTAAGGGACCACATGGCTGGCTTAGGTGTTGGAGAAGATAGCACAATGAGTTAGCTGGTGGTTGCAAGGGGCTGTTGCCTGTCGGCTGAGGACCATCTTGGAGAAAAAAATTCTCCTAGGGATATTACCTACAAAATGGTGGGTAACATCTGGCTCCAACTAGGACGTGATCTCTCGAACAAGTGGGCGAAGCTCCTCCAACGAGTGGTCACGAGAACTCCAACAATCTCTTGGTTACTGTAGACTTTCCACTTGCACATATAATAAACGAGAAAACATGGGGCATCATGCTTTCCTAGCGTCTCATGATCACACATGATAATATGTTAGGCCATAAAATCAACAGAAAATAAAATATGCAAATATGCATCTATCTTTCATTAGAAAATATCATATGATGTTATTTCTAATGCAGAAGTGAGCATGCAATGCATCCTACTCTACCATGCATATGATACAATGTCAAGGCTCAAGGAAATGTTGAAGATGTCATATTCCACAACATTGGCTTGCTCATCAATTTGTTCATCCTCACTTTCATCCCCTTCACTTTCCTCATCCTCAAATGAAGAATCCGACTCAACAACATTAGTTGGAGCCAATGTGTTTGGGATTTGAAAAGAGCTCAACCTATCTTCTTCACTTTGCTTTTTGGGAAAAGGCTTTCCTTTAGGGATATACCTCGATTTTTGGGCCTTTTCGAAGGCGATGATTTTGTTCATGATAACCTTGTCACGTGCATTTTGTTCTCTAGTGAACCTTTCCATCTTTTTGAGAATGGCAAGGAGAGTTTCCTCATGTTGATCTTTGGACTTCTCTTTCTTGGTTTCAACTTTGGCTCTAGTGTGATCATTGATATCAACCTTTGAAATTCGTAGCTTTTTTCTTCAACTTCTATTGCCATTTCTTTAGCCTCGACCAAAGTGGACAGTTTCTTATCCCTCAACACATAGGTGAGGTGGCCACCCATGACTTTTATGAATTTGTCAAGGATGTTGGATTCGTATGGCTTCAAATGATCAAGTATATCTTTGACTACCCTATCAAACTTTTGAATGAACTCATGCACATCTTCCCTTCCCTTGGTTATTTGGTAGAACTTTTCAATGTTGAAGGTCCCTTGGGCATTGCATGACCACCTTTTCATGAATAGATCCTCAAATTCATCGGAGTCCTTTATGCATCCAGGGGGAAGGCTAAGAGACCAATCTCTCGCTTGTCCCTCAAGTGATAAGGAAAAAAGCATCATGATCCTATCTTCATCAAATATCATTCTAGGGGACATTTTCCAGTGGAATTCTTCAATAAAACCATGGGCAGTCCAAGTAACATCCCCTTTGAATTTGGGCAACCATCGGTTAAATATTTCAGGTAATGGATTGGGATTGTTACTCAATTTCAAAGGGGAAAAGACACTAACCAAGTGTCTTTCACACTTGGTCATCTTGGGTTGATCCCTTTCGGAGTCAGTGCTTGAAGTAGATGCCATCTTTGGAGATGTATCACTGACCTTCTCGAATTCGGGGAAAAGGGAGGTTCCAACAAGTGATGGAGTTTGCTTTCCCATTTTTGCAACAACCCTAGTTAAAGGAGGAATGTTGTCGCCTTCAAGTAAACTAAGGGATTGGACAATGAGTCGAGTCCTCAATGATTCACTAGGGAGGTAGACCTGCTCCCTCCCTGACAATGACACCAAAATGTTACCACTCAAACTAGCAGGGGACCTAAAAGGGATCCCTAAAGGGAAAATGCTAGGCCAAGGGAAACAAATGGAGAATTAGCCCACTGTCACCTCAGCTAAGGCTCCCTTCTATTTACGGACTTGCATCGATGGGAGGAGACCCAGTATGTATGGAGTCACTAATGAAGGATAAGTCAATGCATATGAGCGACCCAAATAAACCCTTTCCCAAAAGAGTTTGAAGGATGGAGCTTGCTTTCTTTCTAAGTATAAGGTATTATGTATTCTAGGAAAGGAAGAGAGTATTTGAGGGTTAGGTTTATGGGATAGGACTTGTGAAGGAGTTCCCCAATCCCTAAAATCCTTGTTAGAATTGGTATCTCGAATGGTTCTTAAAGAATGATCTTTTAAAGGAGCGGGACCACACAACGCTGAGTGGACTTGGTCTAGGGTATGCGGAAAGTATGTAGCAACCAATGATATTCTTACCCTAGACAAGGTGGGGGAAAGGATAAAAAAATAATTTCACTTGAAGATGTTGATTTGACCCTATGAGGTACTAGCCTTGGGGATGGCAGGGCATGTTTTGATCCGGAAGCTAGTGCTTGGATTTTCTACGAATTCCACCATTGGAATGGCTTCAAAATTGGAGGAGAGCTTGAGGAAAGGCCAGCACAGGAAACCCTATGAGATTGATTTTTTTTTTTTTTTATGGCTAGCTTGTTGGGAAATTGATGCCCTAGGTACCCCCAACTTGGCTAGACCTAGAAGGAGGTGAAAGAATATGAATTTTAGTGACCTCCCTTGGTAGATCAATGCCTTAATCTTTTGGGGGAATGGAGTCTATGATGAATATGAGTAGGATTTCTTGGTTCCCAGTCAAGGGGGCCTCAAGATCACTTTGGTTGCCTTCTAGGTCAAGAAGATGCAACCTTGCAGCTTTTGTACTTCGATGTGCAAAAGGAATGGCTTTTCAAGGTTAAATTCTTTGATAGAATTACCCCTAGGAAATTTCGCTCACATTACATGGCCCATACATTGAGAGATGCTATAATAGAGACAAATTCTACAACTTTAAGCAATAAATGCATGCAACAATTAGCCCTAGAACAATGAAAATCCCAATCCAACATATATCACAAAAGTAAACAAGAATAACATCAAAAAGCATGTACTTACATATAACAGAGTATATCCAACCATTCCCAATTGACAAAAGAGAAGCTCCAAGAGAAGAAAGACCAATATCCACACATCAAAACTCATCCATAAAGCTCCAATTCATCCTCTAGAAAAAGTGTGAAAATCTCAAGAGAGTTAAGAGATCCAAACCAAAGTGATGATGAGCAAATGAGCTCATCTCACTCGTATAAATTATACACAACTTAGGAGTTCTAATTAGCCTCCTTGGCCTACATAAGCCCCGAAAATAAAATAATGTTCTAATAATACAACATTTGGTGACAAGCCCACCAAACTAGATCATAAATGAAAAGTAAGCCTCTCAAGAGGTCAAATAATAATGTATGCATGCCGTAGGGCCCTTAAAGAGGCCTAATGAGGTCCATGGGTGCCACAATGAAGAATAGGACCCTAAACGCAATGGACAAGGGGTTGGTCCCTTGTAATAACTTGTAGTGCTCCAAATGATATGTGGTGGCACACAAGTGTCCTCACTGAGAATAAAGGGGATGAGTTCCCTTATTTCTGATGTTGGTTGAGCCATCAATTTCTGGGTCTATTCTCTGTATAAAGGAACAAGAGTCACTTATGTTTGGAGACCAAAATAATACCTTTGCATTGTGGCTAAATCTATCTCTTAGAGGATTCGATTTCTAGAGATTATTTGTAGGCCTCGAGGAAGATGTTATTTGTTGTACGTTCCCCACATTTTAGACCAATAGACTGAATCCATTCTGCTTAGAAGGGCGACTACACTCAGAAATTTGGTGGCCAAGATTTTGTGTAGAAGGAAGTGTTTATTTGGGGTAGTATCGGATGTGCTCTAGCCATGAAAATTGGTGGAGAGGCTAAAGCGCATTAGATCTCCAAGACCCATAAATGGTTTAGGGAAATTCTGCCCAGTGAAGGAGATTAAAATAATTAATATTTTTAATGGGTTCCTAAGTCTAATCTTAGCAAAATAAAAATATTAATGGGTATTAATATAAAACTGGATTAGAAGGTTCTAAATGACATGGATCAAGCCAAATCTAATCTTATCCATTGATTAGAGATGTAATCTCAGCAGTTGAAGACTTAACAGAAAAAGTATAAGAGGAGGCTTGAGGGTCAGTGGGAGATACACTAGAAAGATTAGTCAATTTGATTTTCTAGAGCGGGGCTTGCTAAGAGAAATCGAATCAGTGATCAATTGCAGCGAGGGGCAGTGAGTGCATAGCAGAGAGGCAGAGATAGTGCCGAAAGACCAGCGCAGAGGTAGAGGAAGCCACGCAGAGGCCAACAGTGACTGTGCAGAGTGCCAGAGGGTCTGCATGAGTGACGCAGAGGCTGCAGAAGTGACACAGAGGGCTAGAGAGGCTGCACAGAGCCTCAGAGGGCTGATGCAGAGGCCAGGAGGGTTGACGCAGTGCCTCAGAGAGGCGTTGAAGAGGGTTTTGTGGAGCAGACTTTTAGAATATCTGCTTCTGAAGAGAGGTATTACTGCCAAATTATTTTCTTGGTACAGTGAACCAGATTGGCACCCAGTTGTACTCAGAAAAGTTGCATAATAATAAAAGCCTTAGAACTGTTGCACTGGTTTTCCCAAGTTGGGTTTTTCCGGGGACTATTGTCCAAAAATAACGGTGTCCTTTTTGTGTTTGTCTATTTCTTTTAGTTGTTGATCTGTAGATGGTTGAGACTGAATTGTGTTTATTTCAGTATTTATATGGTTAAATAACTTGTTCAGTAATTAACAAGTAGGAGAAATAAACCAGATAGTGCAGAAAAATTTCTAACAGGTTAGACTTAGAAATTTCAACAGTAAGGACGAGATTTGCTGCTGAAGGGGGATTGAGCTACCTTGTTATGAGGTTAAAAATCAGTGTCATATTAGTTGTTGGGTGTCTTTATCTCTGTATGATGGTCATTTTTCCACTACTGAAAGACACTATTGACTTCAGATTGCATGTGGTCATTCTCTTTGTGCATGGGAGTAACTACCACCTACTTGTGCGTGTATCACAACCATGAGCTTATGGTCAACATGACATTAGTGGCTGCTACACTAAGAAATTTGGGTCTGTTATGAATCCCTGAACTGAATGTGTGGCTACATTGGTAGTCAGAACTATTGCTTGGGCAGTGTATCTCTACATCGCGTTAAGAGGGTTGTGTTATATCTCTGTGGACAACCACTGCATACTAGGTTCATCTGAGTATTTTCTGGTATATATATATATATATATATGAAGAGTGAATGTCGTGTCCAACATCTCAATGATATGAAGTTTAATCAATGAAGTTGTCAATTTCCTGAAGTTTAAATGTCAGTTGCTGGTTAGAGATTAGTTCCTTCATATGTATGTCCCTGTATGTCATATTCTTGCACCAGTGAATATATTCCACCTACAACCATGTATCTGTGACGTATTTAACAAGGTATTCCACTAAAGGGTTCACAGAGAGCTCATAAAACCATTTGAGGAATTACCCAAAGCGAAATTTTACAGGAGTTCCATCTTGGAGCTGAGCTAAAGTTGGGCAGAAGAGACAGGACGAGATTGGTCTTGTAGCTAGAACGGAATCTGAAAGAACAAGTTCAACTGTTGAAAAGTGGCAACATTTTGGGTGGTTATGCGTCCAAGATCAACTGTGCATTGTAACCAGGTTCCACTGATTGTCTTTCCTGAGCTATACTTCTGCTAGCTATATGTCTAAGTGCTGACCTTTAATGTATGCATGCTCTGTTGTTTGGAACTGATATTTTGATAGAAAGGGTGCAAATTATATTCTGATCTGGGTTGATCATTTTCATAAAATTTGCTTACTATTATAAGCTGGAGTTGAGGATCAAACTTTTTGAGATATAAGTCCTCTGAAACCAATGTTTGGGGACCTAAGACTACTCAGGAAAATCCTAGAGCAGTGTATATCTGAAGTGTTTGACTCAGAAAATTAGTGACAATCTAAATCTTTCTCTAGCTAAGATCAGAATTATCTTTCCTTACCTGTGGCAGTTTGTTTAGAGAGCTGAATTGGTTTCAATAACACCTGCAGATCAACAACTAAATTAAACATGGATCAAACCTTCATAAACTCCCTAGATAAACTAGCACCAACCATCAACAAATCCTTCTCTAAAGGGATACTTAATTTGCTACAACAGGATCAACCACAAAAAGAACATGATTTGGGATACTTAATTTGCTACAACAAGAGCAACCACAAAAAGAACATGATTTGGGATACAAATTTTTAAAACTTGGAATATATTTGAAACACACGAGGGTCACAGTGAAAGCTCTTTTCAAACTAGAAGAATTGGATGCACTCCTTTCCAAGATAGACTAGTTAGAGGGGAAGAAATTGATGTGGGCTTTGAAATCCGCCATGCTAGCTCTAATACAAACCAAGCTCTTGGAGTACCCTTGTGAACGGGTCACACTTCCAGTTACCTCCTGTCTCAGCAGTATGATGATGATGATGACACCTATACCTCCTTAGAGTGATAACATAATGAGGAGAGTCTTCAGGCTGATAGTAGAGACCCTTCAGGATTTAGATAACAGTGAGGGTCGTACATTTGGGAAAAAGCTTCAGATTTTGGAAATTATGGCCATGACTAAGACTTATGAAATCATGTTTCATCTTGAGTGTGATGACTTGATCTTGCAAATATTCCAATGTTTTTTCAGCATTAAGAGACATCATCGTGACTCAGTCAAAACACACATGCAGTCCATCTTGTCATCATGTATGAGTGGCCGTGATGCCATTTGTTGGGAGTTGCAGTCTTGATTGTAGTCCATTTGGAGGAGAGAACAATTGGTCTCACTTGCTGCCTATGAGCTAGTCAAAAGGTTGGTAGAGCATAACATAAATCTGCTCAAGAGGCAGTTGACTAGGAAGGAGCAGCTGAGGATTGGGGGGACATGTAACAAGAATGAGTTGAGGAGGAAGGGTATTTTCTTCATCTGCAAGGGACCTAACCATTCATGCACGGGTGACATTGAGGAGACGACAGGGGGGATTAGGAGGAGATTCCTTCTGACTTTTAGGATGAGGATTCTTCTTTTATAGTTGAGTCCATGGACGCCTCTGAGGATCATGAACAGTTAGGGGGAGTTGTTGACAGTGGCTTAGAGATGTAGCCATGTTTGGTAGAGGAGATTGATGAGCAAATTGTTCCCATTTAGCATGAGCAACACATAATGGAGCACAATGTGCATGATGAGCCATCTTTGGAGAGTCAGCTGGTGGCTCATGTTGAGCCCATGATAGAGGAGGATGAGCAGACTTCCTTGGGGCCAACCATTGATGAGGAGCAAAAAGATGTACAAATGGCCACCAGGGAGGTAGTATTTGCAGACATGGGTCATCAAGAGGTGTTGGGACCTAACTAGACAATTTTGCAGGGGATGAGTGGAACGATGGAGCATGGAGTTTTTGGTCAGATGAGGGAGGCTATTTTGGAGACAGTGGTGCATCCATTTTTGGGTCTACCCACTGACGAGGTGTAGGTAGATGTAGTGGCAGCTAGCAAAGATGCAGTATTTCCAGGTAGCAACCCTCTCCAGGAGTACATAGATAGGGCATGCAGCATGGGTTTCCCACTTATGGGGAGAGAGGCAGGGATTCCTAGACATATCTGGTTGATTGGTTGGGTAGAGCTGCATGAGTTGAGCATGGTGCAACACATTGGACTTGTTCCATATAGAGGTGCGTATGCGTCCGATACTTCCCATAGAATGGATTGGCTGGAGATCATGAGTTGGTATCTTATTGATGGTGTGTCATTCTTAGTCAGGAGCATGGTACATCAGGGGCGCTTAGAGATAGGGGTCACTACATGGGCCAAATGGCAGCAGAGCAAGGTTGGTCGTCCATCAACATTCCATCATAGCATCGACATAGTGGGGCTGACCTTGTTCTATGCCAGAGGTTGGATTGGAGAGAGGTGATGAGTTAGCACGCGGTTGGTGGAGCAACATTCATAGTCATAGCTATAGCACAACAGGAGCAATGGAGCATTGATAGTTTTTCTTGGTGCTATTGGGATCTACGAGGATTTGTTGATGACAATCAGAGGTTGGTTTGGGATCTGGTCATTGAGGGGCCTGTTCATGGTGGGTTAATATAGAGGCGTAGCATCACCCAGTTGTTTGTATGGGATCCGAGCATTGGGTCACTAGATTGTTCCACGGGTTTAGATTGCTTGAGGGCAAGCAATCTTGGGGTGGGAGGATTTTTGATGTTCCTTTTTTTGGTGTTCCTTATGGCATGGTTATGATGGACTTTCAGGGTTGGAGGAAGACAAGTCACAGTTGCAGGTTTACTTCATCAGTGGGCCTAGGGAATTTCAGAGATGTTTCATGGGGTCGGGAGGAGTTCATTTACCATCTTCCATCATCAAGATTGATTCTGCACAACTCGCTCCTCGTTCCATTGCATTTTGATAATTCTCGTAAATCGGGGTTATTATCATGCTTAAATCAATTCGTTACGCTTAAGGTGGCATTTCTAGAGGAATAATTAACAGAACACCTTAGTGTAATAGCTCGTTGGAACTGGAACGAGAAGATCTACATGGATGGGATGGTTAGTGGGGATTTTCAATGGCCTGAGGAGGCATGGTGGCCAATTTACCATTTTCTCACTTTAAAAAGTTATTTTAATTGAGGGAAATGTGCTCAATGACTAAAATAATGATAAAATAGGAGCTTCTAGAGGGGTCTATCATATCTATAAAAAGAGGAGGAGGAGGCCATTAGAAGACATCTTGGATTTGATATTTTTTCTTGTATGAGAGGTTGAGAACTTGATTCTCTACTTCATTGGTAGCCCCATGATGGAAGCCCTCGGGTGATTAAGTGATATTGGGTGAGTACCCATCTCCCCTTGGTGGTTTCATCCAAAATTCACAAGAGAGCTCAACAGGGACATTTCAGTTTAGTTTTGGAGGGCCAGCATAACATTGGAGTAGATTCTTGAGGCCAGTTTTCCATCTCAGTTATTTTATTGTATCAGCATGTAAACCCCAGTTTCTATTATAATAAAATTTGTGATCTTTTCTACTTATCGTATTATTGAATTACATGCGCTCTATTTGTTATATTTTACATGGCAATCTTCTGTTAATTGAATAGAAATTTTATGGAGAAATTTTGGTTGAGTTAGATTTATGCAAAATTAGCCAAATATCTCGTTTGGGATATTACATGGAAAGTCATCAACACTCCCTCTCAACGAGGAAGACATTTTTCATCACGCCAAGGTTGTCTCTGAAGTATTCAAACTTCGCTCTAGTTAGAGGCTTTGTGAGAATGCCAACAATTTGTTGGATATGTACTAGAGCTTCACTACTCCTCTATGCACCATATATTAGATGAAGTGAGATTTTATCTTCGCTTGATCAAATAGACCTGCGAGTAGTTTCTGAAGTCACACTACTTCCTAACGTATGGCACTGGTTGCAATACACTTTTCCTTTGCTGTACTAAGTGCAACAAAAGTCTGCTTCCTGCTAAGCGAGGATATCATAGCCAATCCTAACATGAAGTAGCACCCCATGGTGCTCTTTTTAGTCCTTTGCACTCTCGAACCAATTTAAATCATTATATCCCTGTGGCCTCACTTCATCACCTGAGACATATCTCAAACCATATCCAACTGTACCACGCAGGTACCTCAACACATGCTTTGTTGCAACCCATGTTCATGCCTCCACTTAACCATAAACTTGGCTCAGGGTGCTCACTGCAAAGCAAATATCCAACTTGGTGTTAACAAGGTATATCAAGGATCCAATCAACTGCATGTACATCATGGGATCCACCAAATCTGAATCTAAAGCAAAATCACTCAACTTCTTCAGATTGGTTACCATAGGTGTAGCCATGGATTTGCAGTCTTGTGAAAATTTGGAATCCCCGAATCACTACTGCAGCAACTGATTAAGTTTCTTCTATTTGTTAAATAACTGAACAAATTATTTTTTGTGTTCTACGGTAAATATTGAAACCAATACACTGCAACCTTCACTTAATTAAATTATATGCGGAAACAAGAAACTGAGTAAGAAAGAAATTGTAATGTTCCTAACTAGGATGAATAGTGATATACAAAGCAATAAACAAACCCAACACCAGCAAACAAGAAACTATCAACAAATATCCATAAAAACACTGTAAATAAGAACCATTTGAGCCATATTATTAATTCTTTAGGAAGCAAGTACAATAGTGTTGGAATGGTGCACCTGGGCTTGTCTCTGTGGACAAGCGTGACAAAACCTAGGTGAGTAAACAACAACCCAATGGCTGCACAACTGCTGCTCCAAAGATGTTTTGTGTTGCCCAGAAACTGCATTTCCTGCTGGAAAGGATGTGCTGGAAACTCCACTTCTCGTGCTTAGAAAAGTATGACCTGCCTGTAGTTGGCTGGAAATGTCCCCCAAATCACCCCCAAGTGCTGAGGTGCTCCCCACTAAGGTTTCCCTTACTTCTCCTAGCCAACTTCAACTCTACAACTCCCACATGTGCCTAGTGATGGCTCTCTGCGCAGGCCTAGGTGACTCTAAATCGAATTGCTCCAATGCAGCAATCGACTGCTCCAAAACACTCCCAAAAGGCTGATCCTCCACTGTAGCTCCAATGCCCAAACTACCCTGGCAATTGCTGCCCGAATGAACCCACAAAAAATACCTACGTGTTCCCCTTTTGCGTCTTCCAGAAGCACGCATTGGCTGAGATCAAGGCTGAGTGATGTGACTGTGAAACTCCACCAGCCCTCCTCCAAGGTAGTACAAATTGCCTTCTTAGGGTGGCACTTGAAGTCCCCCAAAGAAAGGTTTGAGTCATCCGCCTAGAAAACTCGATTCTAAACAACTAGTAACTCAGCTAAGCAGCTCGAGCAACACAAATGAGTTCGATAGACAAATGATGCCTTGAGTTGGGGAGTTCCTCCTCCTTATAACTTTGTGAGCCTTCCTTGCCCATGTGGGCCCCTTTCCCTAGCCATTCGATTTCCCCTCTAAGGAAATTTGAATTGCTCAAGTGTCCAAGTCCATTTTCCCCACGTTGGTGGCCTCACCTCCCACTAGTGATATAATTCAACCTCTTTTCTCATAAGTCCTTAAGTAAAAAATGCATGGGTTCCTCATTCACCAAATATTATGCAAAATTGTGGGAGACTAAAACCTGTTACAAATATATTTGAGAAGGGACGTTACAGTTGTTCCCTCCCAAATGTTGCTTGCCCCTCAAGCAACTTTAGCACTGGATGCTCCAAAATGTGTTCACCTTCCCATGTGGCATCCTCATCTGGCAGATTCTTCAATTGTACCAAAAACTCCCTGATGATTCTACTCCTTAGCTTCCTCTAACGAGTCTCCAGGATGACGTCAGGTTCCAAAACCAGATGTCCCTTGTCATCCAGAGGGGGTAACTTTTTTCTACATCATTCTTGAAGTTGTTTTTCTGTGTTCTTTGCGTGGGTCTCCCAAAATCCTGCCTCCTGGGTCCCAATTGCTGTTCTCTAGGTTTATTCCCTTCACGGCTATATGCCTCACAATGCAGTAGGAAATGCTTCTTGGTCTTCAACTCTTATTTTTTGCGTGCTTGGCATGTCATTTACAAAGTCGATAGATAAAGTAGTTTCTTTGAGTTAGCAACTTTTACAATAACCAAAACTTAAAAGGTTCCCACACCTTTAGAGAAAGATGTTGGTTTGCTATCATCCTCTAAAGGGAAAGGCATAAACCATCACAAAAGACTAGGTGAGGGACTGACAAACAGAAAACCTTTATGATCAATTGAAGATTGATGAGCAGTTGAAGTTGATCATTGGTTGAATGGTCTTACAGGTTAGTGAACTGACTAGGTCAATAGACATCTATTAGAAGTTGCAGCAACGACAAATTCCAAGTATAGAAGGACAAATACACTACAAATTAGGCATTAAGTAGCAGGGATAAAAATATCTTAAGGGCCTAGAAAGTACATGCATGGTAGAAGGAACTTGGATTTCCTACTCTTTAAATCTATTTTTCCTTTGAAAATCCATAGAACATTACTTAGAGAAATGCAGGTACATATCTGTACACTGATTTGGACTGGAGGTGAGCCTCTGCGCAGTCACTGTGTCACTGCAGCTGGGATTGCACTGCACCTCCTTATGATCCTTGCTGGCTGGACACTTCAGCTCTCAGACCTCTTGGTCTCACACCCTGGCTCTGACACTAGATCTTGACTGTTCCTTAGCAGAATTTCGGTCTCCCTCTGAAGCTCTGCGCTGGCACAACGTAGCTCTTCGTGGCCCAACGTTAGCCTCTTTGGATGTCTCTCTATCCTCTCTGCCTTGTACTTTCTAGTCTAGGAAAAATTCCCCTGGAAACTATCCCTGCCCCTCATTGCATGAAATCTCCTCAATCGATTCTCTAGCAACTGCTACACTACCCTCTTTGAGAAATTCGATGTCTTGATTTCTCTCTGATGTGTTTTCCAAATGCCCATCAAGCCTCCTCTTATAATCTTCTCGTTGAGAACCAATGACCCAGATTAGATTCTAATCAATGGCTCAGATCATTTTGGCTTGATCATCATCTTCTTCTAGAAGTTTCACCCTCAATTTGATTAATACCCTTTAATTATTTTAATTTCCTAAGTTTAGACCTAGGCACCCATTAAAAATAATTAATTATTTTAATAAAACTGTCTCTGCTTGGAATTTCCCAAAACGATTTCTGGGTATTGTGGAATACGTGTCCTAGGCTCCTTGCAAAATTGGAGTCTAACAACACATCCGATGATACCAAAAATCAACACTCCCTCTCAGCGAGGAATGTGCTCTAGTAATGCAACCTGCTGAAGCATCACCCTTCTTTGTCACATCTCCCTTTGCGTTGCTGATGTCTGACATCACTACTCACCAACTACTGCGCAAATGTGACATCTATATTGCTGTTGACCTTGCCACTGACAACACTGCATATGTACTGCAACCCTCATAAATTTTGCATCTGTGCTGCTACTTACACTGCCATTGCCAATATTGCATCTATACTGCAACCCTTATAAGTTCTTCCTCTATGCTGTTGCTGGCACTGCCACTGCCAATACTGCATTGCACTGCAACATTCTCCAATTGATGCTACTACTGCATTAGCAACGAAAAAGCATCCAAAATTACTGAACAGGTGTTCAACATGATGCATCTGTTGCTGGAGTTTTGACTACTGCTAGTCTCTGCGCTGGCCCTCTGAAGCCTCTGCGCTACTGCTGACTTTCACTGTGCCAACTACACTGTTGCCAATTCAGTCTTTGGCGCTCATAGCGATTGCAACTGTCACTCCGACACTCCTCTGCACCAATTGACACTGGGCCATCTTGCTACTTCTGATTTGAGCTCCCGTAGCAAGATATTGATCGAAGAGGTGGACTCCTCAAGGATCCTGCCCATCTACAGTTCTTTCGAACTACAATTCTAGATCACCCCACCTCTCCCCTGGGGTATTTGGGCAACCATGGCAAACTCCTCCTTGATCTTTCCGGATGTAGCCTTCAGATCATGCTTCTCATCTTTGTCCTTCTTCTTGAGAGGACACTGTGTAGCGTAGTGACCAAGTTCACCACATCGGAAGCACTTGATCTTCGAGACATCTTTCTTCTTCTTCCGCTTCTCCTGTTGCCCCTTTGATGAAAGGTTTGCATTTTCTTCCTCGTCCTTAGGCTTCGTCCCACTGCTGTTGCTGCTATCAAGTTTGCACTTGACCAAGTCTCTCCTCATCTCTTCCTGCTGAAGAGCGACCCACATTCCTTCCCAATCCGACAATCTCTCTTTGCCCAAGATAATCTGGACAAACACTTGCCATTCTTCTGAGACTGAATTCAAGGCCAACCTCACCATCTCGGTAGGTTGAGGTGTTGACCCCACAACTGCCAATGAGTCTCGGATTTTCTGAAGCTTCGTTAGGAACAGATCAATGTGTTCCCCCTTCTGCATTTGCGTGGATCTCATCTTCTGCTCCAAGTACATCTTCCGCTGCTCGGAAGATCCTTCGTATATTGTGGCCAGTGCTTCCCACATCTGCTGACTAGTATCCTTGCCGACAATGTGACTACTACGTGATCTCTTACTCCGTTGAGGATCAATCGTTTAGCCTTCGCCATTTCAGCCTTGTATTTTTTGAGCGGATCTGGATCCACTGTTGAAGTTTCTAAGTTTACTTATTTAGAAACCCTCCATGCACTTTATCTAATTTATTCCTACCTACTTGTTATTTTTCCTTAACAAGTTATTTACAATGTAAATACTGAAAATAAACACTAGTGCATGCTCAACATATTACAGATTAGCAACTAAAAGAAACAAGAACAAACACACCACATGACACCATTACTTTTGGACTAATGTCCCCGGAAAAACCCAATGTGGGAAAACAGGTGCAACTATTTGAGGGTTTTCTGATTAAGCAATATCAAAGTGCAATCTAGGTGCTAAAACTGGCTTATCCAACAGAGAATTTCCTTAGCAGTAATACCTCTCGGTTTCTGACAAATCTACTGGCTGAAATCCCTGATAATCCTTCCGGCAGCTACTCAGCACCAATCTGCGCCAGAAACCCCAGCGTTTGCCCAATCTGGACTGCATCAGCCTCTCCTAGCCCTGCGCTGGCACTGCGTCAACTTATCTTGGCCTGCATGAGCTGCAGGAGGCCCTGTGTCAGCTCTATGAGCCTCTGTGTCAGCTACGCTGCCCCCTCTCGTGCTTTGCGCAGCACTTAGCTGCCTCTGCGTGGCCCTGCGTAAGAACTGGCTGCTCTGGGGTCTCTCTCTCTGGCTGCTTTGCTGCTATCCCGACACTATTTCTGCCTCTTTGTCTCTTTGTACTCAATGCCCCTCTGCTGCTCTCTCGATCACCAATTCTATCTCTCTTAGCAAACCCGCTCTAGAGAATAGAATGACTGATCACTCTGGTGTGTTCTCCAAGTGACCCTCAAGCCTCCTCTTATACTTTCCTGTTGACATCTCAACATCTGAGATTAAGTCCCTAATCAACGGCTAAGATTAGATCTGGCTTGATCCATGTCTTTTGGACCACTCTAACACAAATTCATAGTAATACACATTAATATTTTATTTTCCCTAAGTTTAGACTTAGGGACCTCATTAAAAATATTAATTATTTTAATATCTCCTGATCTCTTTGGAATCTACCCAAACCGTTTCTAGGTATTGGAGATCTCATGTGCCCCAATCTCTCCACCAAATTTCGTGGCTAGAGCACATCCAATGCTACCCCAAATCAACATCCGCGAGTACAACTACCACACTGTCGACATAGGTTTTGAGGTCGTGCTCATCCAGAAGGCATGAGATCCTTGCCTTCCAGATCACATAGTTGGATACACCCTCCAACTGATCCTGATCTCGCAACCCATGAGTTTCCATCTTTGCCAACGAAATGTCGAACTGCCTCCTCTCTCCTTTGCACTGTTGCTGGGCTGGTCTACATACTCTTTACTGAAGTTAGTAGATCTGCTGCTCCTTGTTGTTGCTCAATAAATGAGAATTCAGACTTCTTCGCTGGAAGTCCTCTGAGGAATAATTCCCTCAACAATGTCTCCTTCTGACACTTTTTTGCCTCAGCAACTGCTGCAGAAAACTGCGTCTCACCAGAAACTGCTCTGCATTGATACTTCTGCGCTGCTTCCTCTGACATTGGAAAACTTTGATCTGGAAGTCTCTCTTTGTCGACTCACTCAGAGAGAGACTTTCCTCGAAATTTTTTGCCTTCCTTGCTTGGACTGCGCAATCCCTCTGGGGATTCGATTTGCTGCCTATGCAACACTTAGACGCTTCTTCTCTTCATCGCTGGGCTCTTCCGGCTCTGCTTCCTTGCTTCACCTACAACTTTAATACCATGTGAAAATTCAGAATCCTCAAATCTCTACTGCAGCAACTGATTAAGTTTCTTCTATTTGTTAAATAATTGAACAAATTATTTACTGTGTTCTACGGTAAATATCAAAATCAATACGCTACATCCTTCACTTAATTAAATTATATGCGGAAAGAAGAAACTGAGCAAGAGAGAAATACACAACACATTACACCGTTATTTTTGGACAAATGTCCTTGGAAAAAACCAATGCGGGAAAACCGGTGCAACAATTGAGGGTTTGTATTATTAAGCAGTAGTTTTCTGAATACAATTCGTTGGAAGCTCAACTAGCTATCCGATAGAGAGAGAAACTAGACAAAAATAGTAGTGAGATGATCTCATCGCATCACTGGAAGAACCGACACCGATCTGCGCTGTAGGTGAGCCTTTGTGCTGTCTCTGCACAGTCACTACGTAGCTACAACTGGGACTGCATTGCACCTCCTTCTAATCCTCTGCTAGCTGGAAACTTCAACTCTTAGGCCTCCCGGTCTGGGTTTCACACCCCGACTTTGTCACTAGATCCTAATTGTTCCTTAGCAAAATTTCAATCTCCTTCGGAAGCTCTGTGTTGCCACAACGTAGCTCTGCGTGGCCCAGTGTCAGCCTCTTTGGACGTCTTTTTGCCCTCTCTTCCTTGTACTCTCTGGTCTAGGAAAACTTCCCTAGAAACTATCCCTGCCCCTCACTGCAAGAAATCTCTTCAATTGATTCTCTAGCAACTACTGCACTGCCCTCTCTGAGAAATTCGATCTCTTGATCTCTCTCCGATGTGTTTTTCAAATGTCCATCACGCCTCCTATTATAATATTCTCATTGAGAACCAACGACTCAGATTAGATTTTAATCAATGGATCAGATTATTTTGACTTGATCCGTGTATTTTTCTAGAAGTTTCACCCTTAGTTTGATTAATACCCTTTAATTATTTTAATTTCCTAAGTTTAGACTTAGACACCCATTAAAAATAATTAATTATTTTAATAAAACTTTGTATGGGTGGAATTTCCCAAAACGATTTCTGGGTATTGGGGAATACATGTGTCCTAGCCTCCTTGCAAATTTTGAGGCTAAGAGAACATCCGATGCTACCAGAAATCAACAAGTCCATTATACCAAATCTCCTCAAAATCTGGATTATATTCTTCCCTTGCCCAAGGAAGATCTCATCTAGTCTTTGCCATACCTCCAATCCCAAGAAACAGTGCATCAAGCCAAGATCCTTCATCTCAAACTCCAAGGCCAATGATAACCCTGGCTGCTTCCTTTGTCCCGGAAGCAAATTCTATGAGGGGACCATGTTAAACAATATCAACAGTAAATGCAGTGGAAACAGTAAAGATCATAGAAAGACAGCCATGCACAATGGAGACAATATTTTTACACTGGGAAACCCAACTTTGGGAGAAAACCCAACAACTTTTCTTTAGGAAAAATTATATTTCAACAAGGTTTACAAATCAACAATTGTCTGGAAATCTGTGCCAATAATCTAAGTTCAATACCAGTCAAACTTGGTCAAAACTCCAGCAAGTCAGCTCTGGTCAAACCAGCCAAAAGTCAAATCTGCAGTCGAACTTCAGCCTGGTAAAACTCAGCCCTGTTGTCAACTCAGCCATGCAGTCAATGGCCTGTTGTAAACTCGGACCTGCTGTCAATACTTCCCATGTGTGGTCAAACTCAGCCTGTTCTGTGGTCAAACTCAGTCAAGCAGTTCGTCAAAACTCAGTCAAACAGGCTGGTCAAACAACTTGGTCAACTCTGATAAAAGTCTGGTCAATGCTCCTTCACACGTGCCAGCCAAGAGAGAGAAGAAAAGATGATCTCCAAATCGATTTCTTCTTGGTCAGATTTGCTCTTCATTAGTGTTGAAATGAGGCATCACAATGCCTATCTATACTAGTCGAATGGGGTGAAATAAACCAAGGGACAAGTCCCTTCACCTTTCTAGGCCGACTTGTCATTCAAAAATCAAATTTTATTTTAATTCTTCACAAGTCTTCTGGGCCGAATTAGGCATGCAGGAATACCTCCCGACGCTACACAAAAAAATCAACAATGTCAAGACTCAAGACTCAAGACTCAATTTTGTTATTTGCACTCTTACATGCAATATGAACCGACAAACTTTGCATATTTGGTGTCTAATGAGCTGGTTCATATTGATGTGCATGCATGAGTGCACACATTTAAAATTTGAATATTTTATGTATATAAATCTTTCTGTCTCCAATCCAGTTCATAATTTTGGGACAAACTGGTTCTGGTCTCAACCATGTTGCCCATGAGTTTTTTTGTGAGAGTTTGCTTGGGGACTTTCTTTTGCATGAGTCAAATGAGATTCAATTTAATGTATTTCATCACATAAAATACACAGTAGCTATGTCTGTTTGGTTCATAGTCTACATTTCATGATCCATCCTTCTCAATATATAGCTATACATTTATGTGCATAGGATCAATATATCTTCATATTGTGCTAATAAGTGGTTGAATCTTCTTTTCTTCCTTTCTCGAGCACATGTGTCAATCTTTAAACCCTACTGTTGATTTAATGTTTGTTGTAACTGTTGTATTTAATAATTAAGGCCTTAGCTATACAAAGCTTATTGCTACTAATTATCCTAGCTTAGGAGTTTGTTAAGGGAAAATTGCTAAAGGAGAAAATCAAGAGTAGACAGTTTTTGGCTGGCTTTGGTTTTCTAAGAAACGAGGCCAATTAGAAGCAGCAACTGTATAATGCATGTGTCTATATCTACAACATTTAGTTTTTATTCAGTTCTCTCAATATTAATGGTCATGGTGTAGGGCAACTCCTGGTTTAAGGCAAGTTGCTGCAAAGAAGCTTCAGGAACTGGCTGAAGACCTGGTAAAGGGAAACAAAGAGCCATCTATGAGGATTGATTCAGATCCATTTGAAAAGATTAGGCATGGGTTCCTGACCTTCAAGCAGCAACAATTCTTGTAAGTGTGTAGTACAGTAATACAGAGCACATCAGGCATTCACAATTGCAATTTTGTTCAAGAAAGAAACTCAAGTCAGTTGTTGTTTCTTGACTCATTAACCAGGAAGAAGCCAGATCATTTTACCAAACTTGCTGTAGAACAAAGCCCAAAGGTGACAATATCATCCTTTTATGGTTCTAGTGTATAGTTCTGTCATAGGAACCTATGTTTTTTATTTCTATCAACTGAGAATGTATCTGTTGCAGTTTCTGGTGATTGCATGCTCAGATTCCAGAGTTTGTCCATCAAACATTTTGGGTTTTCAGCCAGGGGAAGCATTTGTGGTTCGCAGTATTTCCAATTTGGTTCCCAAATGGAAGGAGGTGATCAAAAGTCAATTGATTTGTCATTTTACAGAATTGATAATAGTCTTCCTATGTTTATCACTGATACATTCTTAATTGGAAGCATCCTTGAGAGTTTCTATATATGCTCTTAATCAGCAAGGAGCTAGTAGGGTATAGTAAACATTCATACACATTTTTCAAGGAATGCACTGAAGTATATGTCATAGTCATCATTCAGTGACTTTGTAGAACCCCTTGCAGAATGACATTTCAGGAACTAGTGCTGCATTGGAATTTGCTGTTCTCTCTCTCAAGGCAAGACTCTGCTCCTTGACAATGGACTTTTGAAAGATACTTCTTTTTAGTTGTTTCTCTGTTTTCCTTGATGAAATTATTATTTTTGTACCTGGTCTCATAAAATGATGTCTTCTCAATATCTGATTTGCCAATTTTACTAAATTGGTTTCTTACGTCAAGTACAATGTTGTATGAACAGGTCGAGCATATATTAGTTATTGGTCACAGTCGTTGTGGAGGAATTAGGGCGCTTATGTCAATCCCAGATGACGGAACAATTTCAAGGTTAGATATCATATAATTGAGAGAGAGAGAGAGTAGTTTTATTAAAATGTGGATGAGAACCACCGGCCTATGTGACAGAATGGTTTACATCCAATGCCACATGCCATTTTATACAAACAACAAAAAATGTTGGAAGGGGGAATTACCCATTATGTGGATACAAAGAAGTCTTGTGCAACTCATTTGGATTTGACTGCAAGGGTGGGTCTCCTGATTCAGTTGACTTTCAACAACCTGTCTCTGATGTGTATCATTCTTGAAGCTCTTTTTTCTGTGTTCTTTGCATGGGTCTCCCAAAATCCTGCCTCCTGGGTCCCAATTGCTGTTCTCTAGGTTTATTCCCTTCATGGCTATATGCCTCACAATGCAGTAGGAAATGCTTCTTGGTCTTCATCTCTTTTTTTTTGCGTGCTTGGCATGTCATTTACAAAGTCGATAGATAAGAGTAGTTGCTTTGAGCTAACAACTTTTACAAGGGCCAAAACTTAAAAGGTTCCCACACCTTTAGAGAAAGATGTTGGTTTGCTATCATCCTCTAGAGGGAAAGGCACAAACCATCACAGAAGACTAGGTGAGGGACTGACAAACAGAAAACCTTTATGATAAATTGAAGATTGATGACCAGTTGAAGTTGATCACTGGTTGAATGGTCTTACAGGTTAGTGAACTGACCAGGTCAGTAGACATCTATTAGAAGTTGCAGCAACGACAAATTGGATCATTTCCAAGTATAGAAGGACAAATACACTACAAATTAGGTGTAAAGTAGCAGGGATATAATTGTCTTAAGGGCCTAGAAAGTACATGCATGGTAGAAGGAACTTGGATTTCCTACTCTTTAAATCTATTTTTCCTTTGAAAATCCGTAGAACATTACTTAGAGAAATGCAGGTACATGTCTGTACACTTTTGCGTACATTATCTCGTTCTGTACTAAGATATGGAACTCCTGTTATAGTTTTCCTGAGAATTCTTAGAGCCCCATGGTGCAAATGTTCCATTCTTCTGTGCCATAGTTCATCCAAATCCTTGTCTCCATGACTACCCATTAGTGCCATTGGTGATTCTCGCTGTAACCTGTACAACCTGTTACTTTTGATTTTGATCTGCGCTTTCTTTTTCCAACTCAGGTGTTTGACGTATACTTTCTCCTTAATGAAGAAAACGCCATAGCCCTTGCTTTGAAGTTGTGATACGGAAAGTAAGTTCATCCCTAGTCCTGGGACATGCAACACATTGGTAGCTTGGAACCGCTCTCCCGTTTTTGTTTGAAAAACTATGGCACCCTTCCATACTGGAGTACACTTTGCCTTATTCCCCATGGTGATTTGAAAATTCATCCTTTCCTCCTGATAATTTAAGAAACATTCTCGGATTCCTATCATATGCCAAGAGGCTCCACTGTTGATATACCATACCTCTGATGATGCAGAGCTTATTACACAAGCAACTTCTTCTTCCAATCTGGAAGCCAACATAGAGAAATCGAAATTTCTATCTCTTGTGCAATTTGCTGAAAATCTACACGAGTCTCCTGATGTAGATGCCTCTGTATCATGATCTCGACCCATAATTGATTTTCCCTTCCTGTCTCTGATTCTTTCCTCTGATAACATGTAAAGATTCTGTCACTGCAGCAACTAATTTATTTTACCTACTTATTTTCAAATAAGTTATTTACGAAATCCCTTCAGTAAATATTAAAATAAATTCTACTGCAGAGATCACACCATTATACAGAAACAAATACATGTACAAGAATCAAACATATCAACATAGATATTTTTGGACAATTGTCCTTGGAAAAATCCAACCTGGGAAAACTGGTGCGGCAGAGGAGGATTTTATTAATTAGCTTTTCTTGAGTACAACTAGGGTGCCAAACTGGCTCACCCAATAGAGATAACCACACGACAGTGATACCATAAAATCCTTTGGCGCTTCTCCTAAGCTTAGCGTCAATCTAGTTGGCCTCTGCGCAACTCACAGACCCTCTACGTCAGCACTCTGGCTCACTACGTCAGCACTTGGCCTCTTTGCATCACTCATGCAGGCCCTCCAGTCACTGCACAATCCAGATGCCTTTGCGTCTTTTTGATTGGCTTTGCGTCTGCCTCTTTGATCTTTGCGCTGGTCCTCTAGTACTATACCTACCTCTCTGTTATGTACTTGCTGCCTCTCATTGCAATCCAAACCTCTAGTTTGAATTTCTCAGCAAACCTTGCTCCAGAAATCGAATTGACTGGTCTCCCTCTTGTGTCTCTGCAACTGGCCCTCAAGCCTCCTCTTATACTTTTCTTGTTGATGAATCAACGACCAAGATTAAGTCCCTAATCAACGGCTAAGATTAAAATAGACTTGATCTTCGTCTCTTAGAAGTTTCTCATCCTTATCTTTATTAATACCCATTAATATTTTTATTTTCCTAAGTTTAGACTTAGGAACTCATTAAAAATATTAATTATTTTAATAATTCTTCATCTGGATGGAATTTTCCAAAACGATTTCTAGGTCTTGGAGATTTCATGTGCTTTAGCCTTTCCACCAATTTTCATGGCTAGAGCATATCCGATGCCACCCCAAATCAACACTTCAGAGGGAGATCAAAATTCTGCTGAGGAATAGTCGGGATCTAGTTCCAGAGCTGGGGTGTGAGATCAAGAGGTTAGAGGGCCAAAGTTGATCAAGAGGTGGTGCAACACAATCCCAACAATAGTGACACAGTGACTGCGTGGGTGTGACGCAATACTGTGCAGAGGCTCATCTCCAACGCAAATCAGAGACAGATCTTCCAGTGACAGGGTGAGATCATCTCACTACCCTTTTGCCTAGTTAGTTCTCTGTATAGGATTGCCAATTTGGACAACCGAAGAATTGCATTCAGAAAACTACTACTTAATAATACAAACCCTCAGTTGCTGCACTGGTTTTCCCACATTGGGTTTTTCTAGGGACATTTGTCCAAAAACAATAGTGTCCATTGTGTGTTGTGTATTTCTTCTTGCTCAGTTCTTGTTTCTGCATATAATTTAATTAGTGAAGGTTGTAGTGTATTGGTTTCGATATTTACCGTAGAGCACAGTAAATAATTTGTTCAGTTATTTAACAAAAAGAAGAAACTTAATCAGTTGTTGCAGTAGAAATTTGGGTCTCCAAATTTTCACACCATAGTGGATGAAGAAAGGGGAGTTATAGTAGGGGGTACTGGTGTAGCCATTGAGGATGAAACAAGGGGGGCTATAACAAGGTCAACTAGTACCTGTTTAAATTCAATGTGTTGAGAAAATTCATGGCATATAGTCAAGAAGTAGTAAGTATCATACTCAATGAGCCCATAAGTCAACCAAATGAAGCTGAACAACAACCATCTCAATGTTTTCCCTTCTAAATCTCTGTTCACCCTCCACGTGAAGAAATTCTCACAATTATCTATGAACACCCACTTTGTTTGTCGAAGAAGATGAATGCCCATCTCTGAACCATACACAACTGCGCTTGAGCATGTTCAAATTCATGCCATCCATGCTTGGCTCTTCAATGACACAACCTTCTTTCCTATACCATTATGATGGAGAGCCCATTCAAATGTTCCCTTATTATTTGTTTTTTCTCTTGATTGGTGAAATTTTCAGCTGCAGTTCTTGATTCCCATGGTTTGTACAGGATGATATTTAAAGGTTCTAGGATGTTGGCATGATCTAGTCTATGGAAAAATCAAGATAATGGATTGATGTAATATTCCTAGAGAAGTTTTACAGTAAATATACAAAGCAAACATAGAAAAAAAGCCACAAAATTCAACTTTCAAAAACATGAATCAGATCACAAAAATGCACTAAAACTGCGTTGCTGAGCCATTTTATTAAAATCTGAAGAGGGTACAATTGGGTGCTAGAAAGAGTGCACCTGGGCTTTCTCTAGCAAAACCGAAATGAATAATAAGAAATCCCCCTCATGTATGCTGCTTCTCTATCTCTTGGCTCTATGTTGGACTACCTAGAAATACAGTGCTGTGTGAGAAGATTTGCTACTAGGGCCTCCTGTAGTGCTCAAAAAATTCCGGGAAATTAACCCAGAATTCTCCTCAATATATCCAGAATAACCCACGAAGGAATTGGGCTATGGTTGACCTTGGAAATGCGGCCCTCTATTCCCTCTATGGCTTTGCTGTTGGGAAATTCAGCCCACCTGTCTATCTTGCTGCAAACGCCCCCAAAAATAGATGAAAACTCCAAGAAAAGGCTCTCCCAGACTCCTCGAACCTCATGTCCAAAATCCCTTCACAACTCAACTCCCAAGTGTGCCTCCTTCAAGCACTGCGCAGTGCTTGCGTTGTTGGCTGTGTTTCCTCCCCACAAACTCACACCCCACTGTTGGAACAATTGGAAAAGGATGGAACTGACTCCTTAGGCTGGCACTCGAAGTCCAGCAAAGCAAGGGTTGAGATCTCCCATCGGAGACACTCGTGTGCTAAACAACACTGCAAATTAGCTTCAGCTCAAGCGTGCTATGTCAAAGACACAATTTCTAAATAGATGATTAAATGACCAAATGAGTGCCTTCCCTTCCTTTTTGTCAAGATTCCTCCAACGCACTCATGTGGGCCCACCTCGACTTCCTCCCATCAAATTTCCCTCCAAGGCATGCATATTCTCCATGTGGGTCGAAATTCCCCAAGTGTGGCTCCACTAGCCCTCCCATGTCTCAGAATGTGAGACCATCCTCATTTGGGACTTGCATTAGTTGTCATCCCTCATATGGTGCTAGGATGACCTGGGGGCATGTTGGGCCCAAGTGTATCATCCTGGAGAATTATCTAATGTAATGCAAAGTGGTAGAATGCTTTGCGTGCAGGAGGTGCCCATGGGTAGGTATGATGTGTTGCTACTGCTTAGAGACCCAAGGCTCTCAACGCTTCGATTGTGGGTGCCAGTATACTTCCCTAGGGCCTGGGTACCTGTGCGTAAGGTGCCCAGGTCGTGGACTATTAAACCACCTGACAAGCACAACATAAAGTCTAGTGAAAGTGACCAGTCGACAGGAACAATGATCATTTTTTGCATCTAAATGAACCAAGCTTGTATGTAAAGGGCAATTTAATACTTCAAATAAGGCTTACCTTCTAAAATTGGGGCTTTGAACTTGCAATTGTGTTTCCTCCCTAGGTAGGAGTTGTTAAAGGACAACCCTATGAGGTGTTTCCAACCACTAAGGGGAAGTAACATTTCCTTAGTCCACCCTTCAATTGATAGGTGCTAGTAAAATAATAATGATGGTAAAGAGGGGAGAAGACTTCATGGCCAAGTGCCATGATCAAAGGGACCAACATGATGGGGGTCCACATCCTGAGTGTATAGATGTGAGGAGGGAGCAATCGTGGATGCATGAGTTACAAACTTGGCCTTGTTTTTCCACCCCTCTTGTGTGCTTTTTACTTTTGCTTGATTTTTCCTTGTATTACTACATGTAGCTCAAAGGGTTAGAGCTTGCTTTGAATGATGCATAGCAATTGTATTACCCTTTAATGATGAGGTAACTCGTTGCCTATTGAGGTTGGAACATGCAAAGGTTCCTCTTTATGATGTGAAGGAGCAACATGTGCTTAGGAACCAAGTGATGACCATAATGAGTGAGGTAGAACTCATGCTAGGATTTTTCCCATGTGCTAATGTGTATGTCTTGTTACCGCTCAATCTAGCAGGGGTCCTAGGAGGGGGTCCAAAGGGGCAACTACTAGACCAAGCAGCAACAATGGGACAAAGACCCACTATCACCTCAGTCAATGTCCCCTACTCTTTATGGACTTTCATCGATGGAAGGAGTTCCAGTATGAGGGGAAACAATGTTTTAAAACTCAAAATCAGACTCAAAACCAGCGAAGGGTCAACTCCAACTCGGTATTGACTCAGACTAGTTGATTCCAATGAATCGGTCTTTGTAAAAAGTGCATTAAATATTTAATTTTTAACAAGAAAACATATTTTTAAAGATTTTCATTCATGTTTCCAAACTCAAAGCATTAGAATAATAAAGAGAAGACAACATATGATCAAAGTATGCTTATGCATATATCTATTTTATCAAAATGGTACCCAATGTTGTCTAATACATGTAATATATAGAGATAAGAACAAAAACACATAACCAAGGAGGATCTAAATGGCCTCTACAACGAAACAATACAATTGCAGGACTACAAGTCATAAAATATAGAATACTATCTAATGATCACTAGTCACCACTGCTAGACAAGCAACATCATTTGGCTCAGACCCTGAATCGAAGTTAGATGGGGAAACTCATGTCTCTGTTGAAGAATATAACTAGTGTTTATCTTCATAGTTGTATTTAAGTCATGATGTAATATATTTGTCAAAAGAAAGGAAAATACATTTTATTATTAAAGAAATTGACTTATTAAAGCATGGGTTTCATGCTTGGTGTCATGTCCCTTCTCAAATGAATTAGTCATGGGGGGGCATCACACGATTTTGGCTTAGGAGGAGGACCCCACACGCAGAACTTAGGAACTATAGGCAATTCGATATATTTCTGGCAGCTAGTGAAATGTGGGGGCCACCACATGCATAATTCGAACTTGGCCAAGGAATGCATTGTAGGGAATTCGAACTAGTGGAAGGAGGGGCCCACAATAGGTTAAGGGGGTCCAAAGTGATAAAAGGGGATGGAGCTCTCATTTTGTAGCATTCTAATTATTTGACAAGCAAATTAACTCTTGTATGCTTTGCTGCTTAGCCACGAGTCTTCCGCAAGAAAGATTCAACCTCTACTGCGGGGGACTATCCGTGCTTGCCCCAGGCAGGCTGTTCCACAAAGGTTGCAGGAATTTCAACATTGATTCATAGTTCATCCAGCCACGTAGAGGGAGGGACTGCGCACTTTCTGGGCAGACAAAAATACACTGAGGAGGATTAAGCCAGCCAGGAGGTCTCTAACTTGCTGGGAGTTTAGGGAGAAAAGAAGGTAGAGGGCTGAGGGTATTTTCTAAGATTTTTGCAGCCAACCAGTCAGTACACACAACAATATGCATTTCTGGGCAGAGAGACTGTGTAGTGGCCTCTGACAGCAAATTCGTGGGGCTTAGGTGAGTGGCCATCAGGGCCAATGGCCATCCATGGAGCGAGGGATCAGCTACTACAAGTGAAAGTAGCATTTGAGGGGTGTTTCCAGGTGGATTTGCAGGTTGTTACCTACAAGTTGAATTTGGTAGCAGTAGCTGGAGAGGGGCTCCCAAGGGATCGAAAATCCAAAGTCAAAATTAGAGAAATTCCCTTCTGGGTTTTGTCCAAGGAGTCTAAGGCTAAAAGGAAATAATTTTCTAGGCGGTTTTTGGGCACATTCCAGCACGTTGAAATCGACAGAACAATATTTATTATTTTTTAGGACAATGTAGTGCTTAGTGGTGCAACAACTGAACAACCATTTTTACAGTTATTCCATCACTTGGGTTTGGTCCAACTTGTTGTTGACACAAGCCCAGGTGCATCACTTCATTCATATATTGTACTCATGCTCTCATATTTCATAATATATGGCTTAACAGTTCCAGTTTTACAATGTTTCATGGGTGTTTGATACATGTTTTTAATTTTATGCTGCTGCATTGTTTGTTTATTTGAAATATCACTTAAATCACTGTTTGGGAACATTACAATGGTATTAAAGCCTAATTCTTGGCTCAGCTGTGGGTTTGGTTTCCTATGAGAGGAGAAGATTGAGAGAACATCACTTACCAAAGGCAGAGGTATAGGAGTAGAGAAAGGGAGCTGGAAATTACACCAGACACAAAGCAAAGAGGGAAAATAGTGGCCGAAGAGGAGGAAATGACAGGGCCCAAGAGCAGGGAGGAGATGACTTTCGATAGCCTCTTGAGGGCTCTTGAGTGACTTGGCCAAGGGGCAGAAAGACATGTTGGAGGAGATCAAATCACAGAAACGAGACAGAGCCACACCTTGAGCGTTTTTGTGTGGAGAGATTACAGGGGCTTCTTAGCCCTTCGATCATCCCTCATCAGCAGTGCAACACCCTTCAGTGAGTATGCCCACTAGGGCCACGCTACCCTCCTTCGTACCAATAGTACAGATCGAACCAGCAAGGGAGGAAGACACTCCCCAGATGGGGGATTACTTCAGAGAGTGGCAGGGGATGGACGAAGATTTCAAAGAAGCCATCTCCTTCAGGGATTATTGCAAGCTCAAGCAGAGTGAGAGGAACAAGGGGTACGGAGGACAGGGGACCGAAAACTATGAGTTGTAGAGAACTATAGGGAGGATGTAATTCCCTACATTTGATGGCACTGCCAGGTGCACAACCAGGGCTTGGGTTGAAAAGATGGACACATACTTTCAACTCAGCTGGATGACCGAACAGGAGGCCATTAAGATGGCAGCGCTGCACTTGGAGGGGGAAGCCCATGACTGGTGGTTTCAACACCTAACTAGTTTGGGGCATGCCCAGATAGTTTCGTATGAGGACTTCACCAAGAGGGTGGTGGAGCGATTTGATCAGAGGGATTCGGAGGCATCCTTTAGGGAGCTGACACAACTGCACCAGGCAGGGAACTTAGAGCAAATATTTTTCTAATTTCTTGCGTGTCTCAGTGATGGTCCCGGATCTATCTGAGGCCAGGAAGGTATACACCTTCATTGATGGTTTGCTTGAGCCTCTGCGTGGACTGGTGAAGTCACGCAGACCCTCTACGCTGCAAGAGGTGGTGATGTGCGCCAAAGATTTGCAGGGGGCCATCCCCAAGACCAGAGCGCCATTCCCTGCACGGACCCCTTTCCCACAGAAGGGGCATAAGACTAGACCCCCACCACCGAGGACCACACAGGGGAGGGGGCAACTAGATGAGGAGAAACGGAAGGACCTCCTGAGGAGGAAGCTATGCTTCACATGCAAAGACCCTGGACACCAGGCCATAGGTGCACAATGAGTAGAGCACATTACATTGAGGTCTTTTCCTGCAGTGAAGGACGAGGTGGAGTAGGATTGTGGTGGGACAGATGGAGAGAGTTCAGGGGACAGAGGGCCACCACCACCACCACCTCCACAAGGAGGGGCATCTCTTGCCTCATCAGGGGGAGTCCTTGCTTCTCTATGCAGGATTCCTAAGTTTTTGACACTTTAGATCAGAGGTACGGTACATGGACAGAGGGTGTTGGTACTAGTGGACGGTGGGGCTACCCACAACTTCATAGATGCACAAGTGGTCCAGAGGAGGGGCCTCACCATAGCAGAGTTTGACGGATTCTCTGTCCTAGTGCCAAGTGACCGTACCATCTAGTGTACCAGATACGTCCCCTCCTTGAAACTAGTTATGGGAAACTACTTGATGACGGACAACTTCTTTGTGGTTGATGTGCTAGACACCAACGTGGTGATGGGTGTCCAGTGGTTGTATTCCCGTGGGAGAGTTACGATAGATTGGAGGAAACCTGAGATGGAGTTCATGGGGCTTGACGGAAAACTAGTGGTTTAGAGAGGCATGCAGTCTTATCCGCCTCAGACAGTTTCGGCCCACAGGATGGAGGTAGATCTTCGACATGGGGATATTGCAATGGCAATCAAGCTGAGGATCTCACAGGCTGGGGGATAGGCACAGTCACACCCAGCAGACATACATGCTCTTTTGGACAAGTACACAGTAGTGTTCGGGGATATTCCACTAGGGCAACCGCCAGATAGAGGGTTTGAGCACACCATTGAGCTAGAGTCGGGTATACAGGGAATCATCACTACTTACAGGCACCCCAAAGCCTATAAGGACGAGATAGAGAAGGTTATTCAGAAGTTGCTTGCTTTGGGTCACATCAGGTCTAGTTCCAGTTCTTTTGCTTCTTCTGTAGTGCTGGTGAAGAAGGATGGGACCCTTAGGATGTGCATAGACTATAGAGCCCTCAACAGGAAGACCCTTAAGAATCGGTACCCCATTCCCCGCATTGACGAGCTAATGGATGAACTTAGAGGAGCTAAGTACTTCTCTAAGATCAATTTGCATTCGAGATACCACCAGATCAGAGTTCGGGATCAGGACATCCCAAAAACAACATTTCGGTGCCACTATGGGCAATTTGAGTTTCTGGTCATGCCATTTGGGCTGACCGACACTCCTGCCACATTTCTCTCTTTCATGAACCACATCTTTCGAGGACAGCTGAGGAGGTTCGTGCTAGTGTTTTTTTTTGACATGTTGATCTATAGCTGGACATGGGAGGAGCACCTCCAACACTTGGAGGAGGTTTTGCGCATTCTGGAGGAGCAATAGTTCTATGCCAAGCTCTCCAAATGCAATTTTGGATTGACAGAGATGCTTTATCTCGGGCATATCATTGGAGCAGACGGGGTGAAGGTTCATGAGGAGAAGATCTAGGCCATCTGGGATTGGCTAGTACCTTGAGACGTGACTATGCTGAGAGGCTTCTTGGGCATTTGCACTTACTACAAGAAGTTTGTCAAGGGGTTCTCACAGCTGGAAGCACCCTTGACTGAATTGACCAAGAAAGGGGCCTTCGCATGGACTGAGGGAGCACAGGCTGCTTTCGGTCGCCTCGAGGAGGTGATGAGTAGTTGCCTTGTTTTGGCACTCCTGGATTTTTCCCAGCTATTCACGGTGGAGTGTGATGCATCAAGGGTAGGAGTTGGAGTTGTATTGTCACAGGAGGGGCACCCCATAGCTTTCGAGAGTCGGAAGCTCCTACGACATGAGTTGTCATATTCTATATATGACAAGGAGATGTTGGCCATCATGCATACATTGGCTAAGTTTCTCCAGTACTTGGTGGGCAACCGATTCCGAGTGAACACTGATCACAACAGTGTTCGACATTTCATGGGGCATCAGGGCCTCAATGACAAGCAACAGAGATGGGTTAGCAAGGTGCAGGCCTACGACTTCGATATTGAGTATGTGCAGGGCAAGCACAATGTGGTGGCCGATGCCCTATCTAGGAGATCGGATGGGTTATATCTTATGAGCATTAGCCAGGATTGGAAGGCTCAGATGTTGGTTGAGTACTCCAAGGACAAGAAGGCCTGCGAGGTGCTAGAGGGGACACATGTAGATGAGCATTACCGTGTGATGGATGAAGTCATCTATTACAATAGGCACATTTACTTAGTGCCCAACTCGCAGTTGATGGAGAGGGTACTCCAGGCAACTCACGGTTCACCACTATCCGGACACCAAGGATTTCAGAAAACTTACATGGCTGTTCGGGAGAGGTTCGTGTGGAAAGGCCTCAAGGAGGACGTGTTGCAGCATGTCAGGGAGTGTGAGGCCTACCAGCAGAACAAGGGGGAGCTGACTCACCTTGCAGGGCTATTACAACCACTTCCCATTCCAGAGGGGAAATGGGAAAGTATCTCAATGGATTTCATCACAGGGCTCCCCACAATACAGGGGAAGGATTGTATATATGTGGTGGTCGATAGGCTTATGAAATTTGCCCACTTCTTCACCATCTCCACTAGATTCACGGCTGCCCACGTTGCTGAGTTGTTCTTCTGGGAGGTTTTCAGACTGCGTGGACTCCCCAAGAACATTGTTAACAACAGAGACAATAGATTCATGGGTGGCTTTTGGCAGGAGCTTTTCAGGTTGGTTGGGACAGAACTTACTCCTAACACCAATTACCACCCTTAGGCAGAAGGTCAAATAGAGAGGGTCAACCAATGGTTGGAGGGGTACTTGAGGAACTATGTGATAGGTGAGCAGAGGACGTGGCTTCGGTGGTTACACTTGGGCAAATTTTGCTACAACACCACGCACCACGTCTATCGGTATGACTCCTTTCCTTCTACAGTTATGATGCTCTAACTTTTGTTGATGTTATTTTCAAAGACAGCAAGGCCCCAAAGGCCAAGGACTGGGTCCAAGAGAGCCAAGATACCCTCAAAGCTCTCAAGGATAATCTAGTGACAACCCAGAATCAACAAAAACTATATGCAAATCGGCACAAGGTAGAGAGGCACTTTGAGGAGGGGGGCCTAGTGTACCTCAGGTTGCAGCCTTACAAACAGTCTATGCTGAAAGAGAAGAGGGTCGAGAAGCTACAACCATGCTTCTATGGGCCCTACTAGGTGACTAGGCGGGTTGGGGAGGTGGCCTATGAGCTAGCACTTCCTCTGGGGAGCAGGATCCATAACATATTTCATGTCTCATGCCTAAAAAAGGTGTGAGGACAACAAGTGACCGCAACAATTGATCTACCCCCATTGGATGATGAGGTCCATTTGGTGTTGGAACCAAAGGCCATACTGGAAAGCAAGGAGAGAAGAATGAGGAGTAGAACCATCAGGGAGTTCTTGGTGCACTGGAAGAATTTGCTGGATGAAGATGCCACCTGGGAGGGTGAGCACATACTAGATCACTCGTCTTTGAGGTTGCTTGAGGGCAAGCGACATTTGGGAGAGGAGGACTATCACGTCCCTTCTCAAATGAATTAGTCACAGGGTGTAGCAACACAATTTTGGCTTCATTTTTGGCTTAGGAGGAGGACCCCACACGCAGAACTTAGGAACTATAGGCAATTCGATTTATTTTTGGCAGCTAGTGGAATGTGGGGGCCACCACATGCATAATTTGAACTTGGCCAAGGAATATGTTGGAGGGAATTCAAACTAGTGGAAGGAGGGGCCCATAAGAGGCTAAGGGGATCCAAAGTGATAAAAGGGGATGGAGCTCTCATTTTGCAACATTCTGATTATTTGACAAAAAAACTTACTCTTGTATGCTCTGCTGCTTAGCGAGTCTACTAGTTGCTTAGCCACAAGTCTTCTGCATGGAAGATTCAACCTCTATTTTGGGGGACTATCTGTGCCTTCCCTAGGGAGGTTGTTCCAGAGAGGTTGCAGGAGTTTCAACATCAATTCACATTTCATCCAGCCATCTAGAGGAAGGGACTTCGTACTTTCTGGGCAGCCAGAAATATGCAGAGGAGGATTGAGCCAGCCAGGAGGTACCTAACTTGCTGGGAGTTCCGAGACCAATGAAGGTAGAGGGCTAAGGGTATTTTCTTAGATTTTTGCAGCCAGCCAGTCAGTACACACAGCAATACACATTTCTAGGCAAAGGGACTGCATAGTGCCCTCTGGTAGCAAATTCGTGGGGCTTAGGTGAGCATCCATCAGGGCCAAGGGCCATCTAGGGAGCAAGGGATCAGCTACTACAGGTGAAAGAAACATTTGAGGGGTGTTTCCAGGTGGATTTGCAGGTTGTTTCCTGCAAGTCGAATTTGGCAGTAGTAGCTGGAGAGGGGCTCCCAAGAGGCTGAAAATCCAAATTCAAAGTCAGAGAAATTCCCTTCAGGGTTTTGTCCAAGGAGTCTAAGGCTGAAAGGACATAATCTTGGACAGATTTTGGGCACATTCCAGCAGGTCGAAATCAGCAGAACAATAGTTTCTAGGATAGCGCAGTGCATAGTGGTGCAATAACTGAACAACCATCTTTACAACTATTCCATCACCTGGGTTTGGTCCAACTTGTTCTTGAGACAAGCCCAGGTGCACCACTTCATTCATATATTGTACTCATGTTCTCATATTTCATAACATATGGCTCAACAATTCCAATTTTACAGTGTTTCATGGGTGTTTGATACCTGTTTTTAATTTTACACTGCTACACTATTTGTTTATTTAAAATATCACTTAAATCCCTGTTTAGGAACATTACACTTGGGTCAATTGTTTTAGGTCATAGCCTCCATTGAAGGCTTCTAGGGTTTATGTCAAGTATTTGTGTCCATGTCATAATATAAAAGACCCTTCTTGGTGTCGATTTGTCAAGATAGAAATTTATTTTAATGTAAATTAGGTCTTCTAGGTCTCTTCCACCAACTCAACCTCAAACTGGACAAGTCAGCCTAACTGAGGGGCAAAAAATCCTATATAAAGGCAACAACTCAACCTCATTTGTAGCACTCACTCATCAAGTTTGATCTACAACTTCTGGGGCCAAAAAAAGTGCGAAATTCAATGGATATGAAGAAGAAGGCTAGCGAAGGAGAAGGAGGTCTCTATCAAGCACAAGAAGTCAAATTTCTCTCTCTCTCTCTCTCATGTGAAGCTACTAAGCTGCTAGAGGGGCTGAAACTGCAATATTGAAGATGGGCCAAAATTTTGTGTTGTTGGGGGATGAAATTTTTGGGTGGGCTAAAGTTGTTGGACAAAAAAAGACTACTAAAGATTGATGAATTTAATTGGAATGTTGACTTGGTGGAGGACAAAGGTTTGTTGGTCTAAGGTCTTGGTCTATCTCATTTTGAATCTACTAAAGGAAGAGTTTTTGAGCGGGTTTTCCCTTATAGAGGGGTTTTAGCCCTGGCAAAGTGCCTACATCTGGTGTACTTGATATTCATGTTTTTCTTTTCGTAATTGCTTAATGAAACTAAGATTAAAGAACACAAGAAAGATAATAAGAATTCAAAGATATCACAAGTAATTATCAACAAGAGAAAATCTTTATGCCTTTCCGATTTTTTAACATGGTATCATAGCTAAGGTGAAGAGGAAGGAAAAAGCGAACTAAAGTAGAAAAGGAGTTTCAAGAAAAGGGTCACAAAGAGAAGAAGATAACAATATGTCAAACTCAATGAAGGGAGAAAACAAACTAGAGGGAGCTTCCAACTATAGGGCATGGCAAAAGAGGATAGATCTCATCCTCAAAAAAGAACAAAGTTTTAGGTCTTATTCAAGGAAAATTCAAGAAGCCTACAATTGAAGCAGAGATAGCAAAGTTCAGAGAAACTGAAATCCTGGCTATGAACCTAATACTGGATGGAGTTAAGGACAACCTAATTCCATACATATCCAACATAGATTCCGCTCAAGAAATGTATGAGGCTCTCTCCAAATTATTCACCATCACGAACATTGGTCAAATAGCAAGCCTCAAGAATGAATTAAGGACTATTAAGATGATGAAAGACGATACTGTATCATCCTACTTTATACGGATATCTAGAATCAAAGATGAACTCCAAGCAATAGATGAAGTTGTCCTAGAAAAGTGCTCATAATTATTGCTCTTCTAGGACTACCAAAATCTTGAGAATTGGAGTGCTTTTGCATCAAGACTTAACAATTGGAAGGATACTCCAACATTTGAACAAATGTGGAACGCATGCAGTCAAGAATAAGCTCAAATATCATTAGTAATCAACAAGGAGGAGGATGAAGAAGAAAATGCCTCCAATGCTTATTTTTCTCAACACAAGAAAAAAGGAACTCTCAAGAAGTTCAAAGGATCAAAGAAGAAAGTGGACCTATCCAAGATTGCATGTTACAACTATCACAAGATGGGTCATTACAAAAATGAATGTCCGGAAAATACAAGGAATAAGAAGAGAGATAGGGATCAAACAAATGTTACTGATGAAGCTCCACCTAAGAAGAACAAGACTGAAGAATCAAAAGTCAAGGACTTATACTACTAAGTGCTCTCTCTCACATATCTCTCTTAGACTTTTATTTTAACTTTTAAGTTTTGAGTTGTTTTCCTTTATGTTTTGATTTCTAGAGTGTGCAGGTCTAACATGTCCTGTTAGAACTTTTTTTTCGTCAATAATCCATAGGATCCAATTAGGCTATGACTCCAACCCTTTCATGCTTCTATAGATTGGAAAGGGACATCACACACAAAAAGCAGGTCATGGTCAACAGACATTTCTTCATGACACTTGTTGATTGAGAAGTTTATGAATTTGTCTACAAAGCTCACCACACTATGCCCTTTGTGGGTGAAACTTGTGGTTTCTCTTGGATCCTGCAAGTGAAGCTTGTCTATTACATTCAACTAAATTATGGGTATTGTGTGTGTGTGGATGTTCTTGTCCAAAATGGTTTCATTATTTGTATAGTTGGACTCTCTTCCATAGATCCTCATCCTCAACTATCCAAAGTGGAAACCCATTGTTTGTAGCTTGCCATATTTAAACTTGTCATTTTTTTAAAGTCCTATGCCAACATTATATCTCCTTTCCAAACCACAGAGCATTGACTTGAATTGAAACTAGCCTAGATCCATCTTAACTCTAGATCTACCAAGTGTTGAGAGGGATCAAATCTCTCTTCTCACCTCAAGGGATTTGATTCTCCTCGGCACTTAGTAGATATGGAGTTAATATGGATCTAGTCTAGTAGTGTGTGTATATATATATATATATCTTCTTACATAAGAATGCCTTTGGAAAACCATGGGTTGTCAAAACCTAGAGCCCAAAAACCACCAACAGTGAATTGACTATTTTACCTCAGTTTTATTTTAATTATTAATTTGTCTTATTTTATTTTAGTTTTTAGTTTAATTTTTATGTAATTTGACTGAGTCAAAATGTTGACATAACAAGACAGGACGAGACATTACAACATCTCTCCCACATTGGGCTAGAGAGTACCTCTCGGCGCAATTAGGAAGGTGTCCACGACACCAACTAGCCAAACTAGCCTATGAGATGGAGAGGATTACATCTGATGCAACATTTCATTCTATAAAAGAAAGAAAAAATAATATAAAGGAGTCAAGATATAGTGTGCGACAAAGAGAGCAGATAAAAAATAGTTAAGGAGACGAGATATAGTGTGGTACAAAGAGAGCATAGGTTTCATATCTAAAAACATAAAACTCTGGACTGCAAATTATCTTGTCCAGGTTAATAAGAGGCAGATGGGCATCCTGAGGTCTAGTAGTCTGACACTCCAAAACATTCCAAATGATGAAAGTTATGTAATAACACTTCAAAACCTTGCATATAAGAGAGAAGCAAATAGATGGACCAGGAGAAGTCTTGTTGCCTTTTGTCAAAACATAGATCAGTGTGATCCTCTACAGCAAATGAAATATATTGACATGAGTAGGGTAATATTTATCCCTAGTACTCTTACACTTACTATAAGGAATGTACCATGAAGGAATTGAAATGGAAATAGAAAGCTATACAAACAAAAGGATTAAAAATGAACTTCACCTAAAGGTTGCTAAGCCTCTCTTATTATGTGTTCAAGAGTTCAAGCTTGACATCTTCCTGGCTTTCACATTGTCACCAGTCCTTTTATTTTGTGGATTTGTGCTTATTAGTACTTTCCTTAAGTGGTAGTAATTTTAGTCATGTTCCATTTTGCAAAAAACCTTTCCAGACATCTCAGCATTCATGCCATCCCATACTGTAAATAAAACTTTATTAGATATTCTTTAAGTTTCCTCTGATACTATTGGAAATTGATTTCTCATCGTGCAATTTCAAGCTGTGATATTGTATGTATAAACACACACAATTGAGAAAGGAAAACTATATATTTCAAAACCACAAGAGTGGTGGCCAATTCTCTTTATTTTTCGGACACCTAAATATTTATGTGTCATAAATATTTCTAAGGAAGCACTTGCCCTCAAGTCTCTGTGTTTTCAACTTCTAGCTATTACATCCACTTTGGTCACTATTACAATAACATTTGTGATTTATGGTATTTTTAATGATGCTGTAGCAGTGAATTCATTGAAAGATGGGTGACAACAGCAAATGGTGCACGCTTGCGCACAAAAGCTGTTGCTGGGCATCTCACATTAGATGAGCAATGTAGCTTCTGTGAAAAGGTTTGCAACTCCTTTCGTAAGAATATCTATGTTGGCTATTCTTTTATTGTAGAGTAATTTGTGATTAACATTGCATCAATAATGGACAATGATAAAGTGAACCTAACATGTTTTTTTATTTTCAGGAGTCTGTGAATCGGTCCTTATCAAACCTCTTGACGTTCCCTTGGATAAAAGAACTTGTGGCTCAGGATAAATTATCTGTTCATGGTGGTTACTATGACTTTGTGGAGGGGTACTTTGAACGATGGACTATTGATTGCAAGGCAGGAAAGGTTGAAAGTTTTAACCACAAAATAATCAATCATTGCCTGTGGTGCTAACTTTCATGTGTAAGGTTTCTACGATAATAATTTTCACTGCAGTAATTTCATTAAACTGAGATCCACATCAACAGCAACAGGAAGAGATTACTTCAAATTATTTTCCCAAGGACAAAGCTGCCACTGTAGTATTCACTGCAAGGGGTATGAAAACAGGGATCTCATCAGCAGCTTCTTCTTGCTCTTGGATGTTAGGAGAGCTGCAAGTTGCAATATATTTTCTTTAGGGCTTCTCTCTTGTAATAATCCATATTGGACTCGTGGCTTCTTTATTTCTCTTCCTTTACCTTAAATTGGTTTGGCACTCCCAAGACGCTCTTTTTTCTTTGCATTCGTTTTGCTTTCAGAGATGCTTTAGCACTCCCAGTTCTAACTTTAATTTTTATAGTCACTTTGGTCATGCATTGATCGAATGTGGCCATTACTGGGCATTAATATTTGAATTTAATTAAACTCAATATATCAGGTCAAAAAAAATCTATGGAAATAAATATATATTTTTTGAAAGGATTTATGTAAAGTTCGTCAAATTGCCCTGGTGTACAACAACAAAACTTAGATGTTTGGCATGGAATTACCAGGTAAAGCAATGTGACTAGATTATTTGAGTTGACAATGAAAATTGGATTGTGACCAAATGAGATTGCACACTTGAATGCAAATATATATCCTGTAGAATCAATCTGAACTATAGAATAGTGAATTTTCCTTGTATACATTCCCCCTTGTGCTAGCTGTTAAATCATATACCATTTCTCACGATGAATAATTACAATTACTAACTCGTTCTTTTTTATCATCTGTAAAAGTGGTCATTGATTTCCTTCCGATTGGAAACAGGGGCCTATAATGCCTCAAACCTAGAATGACAGCAATGTCAGGGCTGCAAGTGCATAGGAATGATGTCCAAGAGAATGAGAAAGTTTGCCTTAAAAATATATTACATGATAATACCCCAGAAATCGATGTCCATTGTGATTGTTGTAGTTGAATTGGATCCAGTGTTATTAGATCTGGACATGATTTGGCAAAATTGTTGAGAATTATAGCTTGGATAGGAACTTCTGTTGGAATTCCAGTGAAAAGTGAATTCCTTAATATGATAATTGCTTGTGATTCTTAATTTATTAATCTTCTTCTTCATCAAGCAATTACCACATGACACGAGAGATTAGGCTCTAAGCCTAGGCAAAACCCACCAAAGTGGAGAACTCATCAAACCTTTCCTTATAGAGTCATCGAAAATCCAAGTCAATACAAACGGTGTCTCAAGTGCCAAGTCAGCTCTCCATACTGCCTTCATTACGTCCTTCATAAATTTGTCCGTAGGTTTGTCCTAAGTCCTTCACAAGTCGTCACAGAGATAAGTCACAGAGTTTGTATGTCATCACGAAATTTGGACAGCAGGTGCTTGTATGCCATTAGAGGAATCAACCACAGGAGGTTGCTTTTTTATCGCAGAAAAACCACCATAGAAGCTCGCACTTTATTACAGAGAATTACCACAGGAGTTCGTACTTTATTACAGAGAATTACCATAGGGTCGCACTTCATCAGAAAAATTGCCACAAGCTCGCATTTCATCTAGCACGTTTTTACAAATATCTTACATGCTAGGCCTTAGAAACTTCGTTTTTTCTACCACAAATGTTCCACGAATCCGTCACAGAAGTACACGAATTTCTTGCGAAATGGAGTACGCTAGCCAATATATGGTTGTTTGCATGTCCGAAAGGTTGCCTCATATGGTGACCCAACCTGTTCCCTAGGAGGCCCAACTTGGAGGACAAATATTACTTATAAAATTTCAATTTTTCTTTCAATTTTTCAAATGGGACATAATACACTTCAAATTTTCCTTTTCACAAATAAATAAATTTTTCATATAATTATGAAGACCTAACCTAGTTACAATGTTTCCAACATCTTCTGCACATATTTGGTATGAATGTAAGAAGTTGTTCGCTATAATTTTGAAAAGGAATTCTATTTTTGGAAAAGTTTCCTATTTTGTAGTTCACTGTAGTTAAAAGGTGAAAGTCTTATATTTAATAGTTGAGTTTAAATTTGTATTTTGTTCATGTCTTAGACTAGGAGAACTCTTAAAAATAGATTCTTTCAACAACTATAAAGATAGCACAAGGTAGAGGCTTTCAACACACATGAGCGGTTGAGAAACTAAGAGAGAGAGAGAGGTGAATCTAGGCAGTAGGCAGTAGTTAGTACAAACGTAGAGCAGTATCACACAAGTGTACGAAACAATGTTGTGTAGTTGTATAGTATTTGTAAAGTTGTATAGATAGATCCGTAAAGTTGTATGAATAGGCCATATAGGTTGTCCCTCATGTTGTATAATAATTATCTGTTGGTTTGGTTCTTTCTAGTAGTTTGTACTTTATCAAGCAAGTTGTACAAGTTCAATTTACACTGTTTTAGTTTTTTTGGTATAATGTGGTCCTGTATTTTAGGCATTGTTGCCCCTACCCATAGGAGAAAACTTTTATGCTAGCTAGCCAGCAATGCTATATGATCAAAGAATGATAAGATGTTAGGATCCTCTGTTTTTCACTCCGGTCAAGATTTCTTTCTCCCATTCGATATTCCTTCTTGAAGGAAGGTGGGTCATCTCTCAGTGGGTATTTTAACCATTTGTAATAATGTGCTTTGACTTAATTTTTTGGGCATACTAATATGAATCAACAAGTGATCTGAATGATTGACCAATCTTTGACTTACTCTTTTTCTCTCACTTCACCTAGGAGGGAAAAAGGCACACTAGAATAGAGTCAAAGACCACCATTAGTTGGTCGCTTGGCTATGACACCCTACCTTTAAGTCATTCCCACTCAGTTGCCACCATTTTCACATACACATATTGATTAATGGTCTACTTGGGACTTGTCATTTCCCCTTGGGGGATGGAAACAACTAATAGGGTTATCCATCTAACCATCCTTAACATAAGGAGGTAACCTGTTCATGAGACTTGAACTAGTTAGATATTTGAAGGTGAGTTTTGTGTGAAGTACCATTGTATCCCTAACATTAAATATGATCTACTATGATGCATTTATGGTTATTGTACCTAACAATTGTTGATTTTCAGTTGATCTTGAAAGGGTTTTGTTAGGTGATTACATCACAACAACAAAGGCTTCTTGAGATGATTTCCCTACTTTCTCAACAACATAACAAAAGCAACATTGACTTTGTTGATGCACCATTGCTTATCCAGAGCATAGACCATGGATAATGTGCCTAATAGACCATGGATGCCCCTAGGTTAGCATTGACATTGTTTGATGGGCATCACTTATCTTGGAGATTGGATGATGATGGCCATCCTTGTGATGATAGGGGAGGGCTTGTGCATCACTTTGGAGCCCTAGTGCTTGAGTGAGAGATTACCACGCCACCCCTCTTGCTCTTTGGGGGGTGATGTTGGGCACCATGGAGACGATGTCTAGGTGTGGAGGCACGCCCATGACCTAGGAGCTATATCTTGGAGTATGGAGTACTCATTGGCACACATGACACCATTTTGTGGCATTTAGCTCATTTGGAGGATGATGTCATGCTTGAGGAGGGTTTTCTCCCACATGTGTGGGCATATATGACAGTTTTGTTATGTTTATGAGCTAGGAGGTTGGCTTGTAACCTCTATCTTGTGGAACACTCAAGGTAAACATGTGAATTAGGGATTTTCTTGTATCTTAAGTAATAATGTGGGAGTTAGGTCTCATATAAATAGAGATTCCATTAATTTTCATTTCATCATTGCAAATTGAATTATTTTCCTCTCTAAGAGAGTGCGAGTCAGTTTTTTTGCTACTATGAGCAAGATGTGATATTTTTGTTGTGCAATTTTCTCGTGGATGAATTTTTTGCATGGAGACATTGTTTTGGGATTGAAAGAAGTGCCTTTTGTGGAGAATTTTGTAAGTTTATTTTCTTATAATTGATATTTTTCATGTTGAATGTTTAAAGTAGGGTTTCTATTATGACATGACGAAATGCTTAATTATTGCTAAAAATTGCTTCATTATTGCATGTGAGATTGTTCTCTCCAAGGCCTACAGGGAAACTTATAATTTGCAGACCCAATATTTAATTTATCCTCTCACAAGTGTGATAGATGGGGTTTTAAAAGTGGATGCCTTAGGCATTCCCCCTTACTCCGGTTTCTTTCCCTTGAATTTGTGTCGTAAAGGCTCATTAAACCTTGGTAGGATAAGGCACTAATCTTGAGTGTGTTTATCATCCATAAAATTGATTAAAATTTACTTCCTTTTTCTCTCTCCTATATGGCCAGGGCAAACACTAGGGTTTCTAGGGTAGATTTAGGCATAAAAGTGAAGTTTGAGTGGATGTTTGTGGTTCATAATTTAAGAACTGCATATATAAATTGTTTAAAGGGAAAACTTAACATACCATATGGTATAGTCTGTTGATTTTGGGTAGCATCAGATGTGCTCTAGCTCCGAAATTTTGTGGAGGGGCTATAATACATAAGATTTCCAAGACCCAGAAATCGTTTGGAGAAATTTCGCCCGGATTGTGAGTTATTAAAATAATTAATATCTTTAATGGGTTCCTAAATCTAAACTTAGGAAAATAAAAATATTAATGGGTATTAATAAAAGTATGGGTGAGAATCTTCTAAGAGGCAAGGATCAAGTCTATTTTAATCTTAACCGTTGATTAGGGACTTCATCTCGACTGCTGATTCATAAGAAAAGTATAAGAGGAGGCTTGACGCGTGATCAAATCAGTTCGATCTTTTTGGGGCGTGATTTGCTGAGAACATCGAACTAGTGATCTGAGTTTTAGTGAGAGGGGCAGAAGCAGAGATTTGGATTGGAAAGGAGTTCCGAGCTAAAGAGTACCAGGCAGAGAGGCAACAATAGCATCAGAGAGGTAGCGCAGAGGCCTACACAACCCAAGGAGGGGCTCACGCAGTGTTGACGCAAGCCAAGAGGGTCTCTTGGAGTGGCAGTGTAGGATATTCGTCAGAAGTTCGAGATTTTGTTGGAGAAGCGAGGTTCTGAGTTGGGAGGGTTGAACAATAGTCTTACAATGTGATTAATCTGAAAGGTTATTCTCTACATCATTGATCACAAAATTATGAGATCTAACAGTCTTCCTCTAGCAAATTGATCCAACATAAGGGGTGACGCAGTCTCCTAGAGGCAAGACGCTGGCCCAAGTAGTGATTGTGACGGAATTTCGTAGTGTTTTCTGGAGTCAGGCCACTCAATGGATCAATTGTGACTTGGAGAACGAGGTAAACCCTCCTATGTATTTCTTGCTATCGATATTTCTCTGAAAGGTTACATGATGTGAGAGGCAACTTGTTGTACTCAGGTTTTGCTTGCTTAGTAATACAAACCCTCTATCTGCTGCATTGGTTTTCCCACTTTGGATTTTTCTGGGGACGTGTTGTCCAAAAATAACAGTGTCCCTTGTGTGTTTGTCTCATCTATTGTTTCAGTTTATGACCTGTATGTTAGTGTAGTCTGCAGTTGTGTTTTTCATCATTGTTTATAATTAAATAACTTGTTGAATGAAATAATAAGTAGGAGATGATAAATCAGTAACTGTAGTAGTGTAGAGATTCAAAAATTTTCACATGGTATCAGAGCATTGAGATCATAAGATACTAAAGTCATCAACCAGGAGATCCAGCAAATCTGCTGTAGAGAGGCAGCTGTCCCGAGTGATAGAGTTGTTGCAGAGCCAGAGACATAGAGGGAGAGTGATGAAGTGCAGAAGAGGTGACGCAGAGGCTCACACAGTGCCTATGTCAACATTCTGAGCCAGGTGAGGGTGATGCAGTAGCTGGGAGGATCCCACGCAGTAGTTGCATTAACTATATAGGCCAGTGCAGAAGCAAAGGGGTAGATTAGGCTCATGTAGAGCCACCTCATCTTTTTGAGCCATGAAGGAGTGACACAATGGTCAAGAGGAGTTGATCTAGCTCACACAGTGACTGCACGAAGCCTGAGGAGCTCAGATTCTTCAATTGCTGGGGTGGAAGGAGCAGTGCAGATTCGATCTGTGGTGTTGGTGGGACGTTGTTGTTGTTGTTGCAGAACAATGTTTGTGGAGATGAAACCAAGGTAGAGGGAGTCATTACCTTGATAGATTCTTGCCAAAAGAAATCTAGGTTGGGGTTGCTAAGCAACAACAAAGGAGGATTAGAGAAGGGATGATTCGACATTATTTGGCGGGAGGATTTCCGTGAAGGAAATTAGGACTAAGAGGGAGTCTAGAAGAAACTTATTCCTTAGAGGATTTCTACCGCCAAAGAAATCCAGATCCAAGTCTTGCTGGGGCAGCAACGAGAGAGGGAGAAGAGAACCTGTTCTATACTTGTTTGAGTAGAGATGGCAGGCAATGGACTGAGGGATTAGGATAGATTGGATGGAGCATCCAACTTTGTCACCTAGAAGGCCAAGATCCTGGTAGTTTTGGACAAGAATCACATCAAGGATTATGCCTTAAAAGTGGTGGTTGTACCGGTTGATGCCGATCCTCTCAAGAAATACGAGGAGGCTCAAGTGAAGGCGAAGTGCATGATCTTGGATGGGGTCAAGGATCATGTGATCACACATATCGCTGAAAAGGAAACAACAAGGGAAATGTGTGAGGCCTTGACCACCTTGTATGAGGGAAATTTCATTGAACGAAAGATGTTGCTTGAGAACCAGCTGAGACAGTATCAGATGCGGAAGGGAGAAGAAATCAATCCCTTTTTTCTTAGGTTGTAAGGGGTTTGAGATTAGCTGAATTTTGTCGGGTCTACACTAGATACTGAGTTCATGGTCAGGACTGCCATGAATGCAGTCACTAAAGACTGGGAGACCTTTGTCCAGATCATCTTGGGTAGGGCTTCTCTCCCCAATTGGGAGGAGATGTGGGAAGCGCTTCGAAAAGAAGAGATCAGGCCATTAACCAAGGCAGGAAGTAGCGGTAAAGGAGTCAGAGTCAAGAAGGAGGAGGAGGAGGATGTATCTCTTGCATCAACAAGACAACCAGGGCAGCATAAGAGGAAAAATAAAGACAACCAAAGTCAGATACTTCAGGTGTGGGGAACTAGGAAATTTTGCCACTCAGTGCTCTCAAAAGAAGGGTAAGGAAGAGAAGTCTGACTCGAAGGCTGCTCTAGCGAAAGTTGATAATGAGGATGATGACGAGGATTGTGCCATGAGTGCTCATGCACCTCTTGAGAAGAGGTGGGGCGATATTGAGCTATAGTCAGGAGGACTACACAGGGGAAAGATCCTTGAGGTGCCCAAACTCTTGGATCACATACAACTATGGGAGCCCTTAACGACAATAGCAAAATGACGGGTTTCAATTGGTGTGAGGGATGATGGAGCAACAATGGCAGAGCTACAGTGCCATAGTCTGAAGCAACGCAGTGGAGGTTGCAACAGTGCGAGAGGCACAAAGAAGATTGCAGTAGCGTAGTAGCAGAAGAGGGTCATCACAGATTAGCAGTAGAGGTAGCTTCAACATCACGAGGCATCCAAACTGACCATCATGTCAGCTTTTGGGTGGATTTTCAGTTGCTTACTTCTCAACAATTGAGTTGCAGTGCAACAGTTAGCAGTGGCAGTGCTACGGGCAACATGATGTAGCATATTGAGAGGAAGTTGTAGTATAGATGCAACAATGGTAGTGTAGTGTCATGGGCAGCAGTACAATGGATGAAAGGTGGAAGGCTAAGCATCAACAACACAAAGGACCGATGTTGTGGATCAGTGTAATGTTTCTATTGAGAAGTATTGCTAGAGCACATTCCTCGCTAAGAGGAAGTGTTGATTTTGGGTAGCACCAAATGTGCTATAGCTCCAAAATTTTATGGAGGGGATAGAATAAATAAGATCTCCAAGACCCAGAAATCGTTTGGAGAAATTCCACCCAGATTGTGAGTTATTAAAATAATTAAAATTTTTAATGGGTTCCTAAGTCTAAAGTTAGGAAAATAAAAATATTAATGGGTATTAATAAAAATATGGGTGAGAAGCTTTTAAGAGGCAAGGATCAAGTCTGTTTTAATCTTAGTTGTTGATTAGGGACTTAATCTCGGATGTTGATTCATCAATTGAAAAAGTATAAGAGGAGGCTTGAGGGTTAGTTGGAGATACATCAAGTGATCAAATCAATTCAATTTTTTTGGGATGTGGTTTGCTGAGAAAATCGAACTAGTGATTTGAGTTGCAGTGAGAGGGGAAGAAGTAGAGATTTGGATCGGAAAGGAGTTATGAGCCAAAGAGTACTAGGCAGAGAGGCAACAGTAGCATCAAAGAGGTAGCACAAAGGCCTACGCAGCCCAGGAAGGGGCTCATGTAGTGCTGACACAGGTGAAGAGGGTCTCTTGTAGTGGTAGTTCAGTTTATTCGTCATAAGTTCAAGATTTTGTTGGAGAAGTGAGATCTTGAGCTGGGAGGGCTGAACAACAGTCTTTCTCTAGCAAATCCATCCAGCAGAAGGGGTAACACAGTTTCCTAGAGGCAAGACGATAGCCCAAGCAATGATTACGATGGGATTTCGCAGTGTTTGTTGGAGTTAGGCCACTCAGTGGATCAGTTGTGACTTGGAGAATGAGGTAAACCCTCGTATATATTTGTTGCTGCCAATATTTCTCTAAAAGGTTAGCTGGTGTGAGAGACAAGCTGATGTACTTAGATTCTGCTTGCTTAATAATACAAACCTTCTATATGCTGCACCGATTTTCTCGCATTGGGTTTTTTTGGGGACGTGTTGTCCAAAAAATACGGTATCCCTTGTGTGTTTGTCTCATATATTGTTTCAGTTTATTATCTGTATGTTAGTGTAGTTTGCAATTATGTTTTTCATCATTGTTTATAATTAAATAACTTGTAGAGTTGAGGCTTCGGTGATCCATATCAAGTTTACGAGAGATTTTTTGGCGGAAATCACATGAGATACCATTTGTTGACGTGTTTTGAACCAACCAGTGTGGTTCATCGTCAAAACCAACTTTTCGTGACGATGAACCACACTGGTTGGTTCAAAACGCGTCGTCAAATGGTATCTCATGTGATTTTCGCCGAAAAATCTCTTGTAAAATTAAATAACTTGTTGAATGAATTAACAAGTAGGAGATGATAAACCAGTGATTGCAGTAGGATTTTTGTTTGTAGAGATTCAAAATTTTTCACATAGTCCTCTTAAATATGGTTGATGTCACTCTCTTTCTCGTCGTATATGCATACCTAACAACCATAGAATTAGCTTCCTTATTCTAACCTTAGTCTCTATTGGAAGGCCTTGATTCTTTGTTGTTAAATCTCATTCTAAGACATAGAAACCCTCATCATTGTGTATCATCCAAGCCCTAACTTATAGCACCCTATTTCTTGGCCTAGGAATAGAGTATTTGAACGCTAGTATAGAATACTTAGGCCATAATTGGCCTTGTTGGTACTCTACCTAGTAATAGACCTTTAACTCATCACCTTGAGCCCGAGTATTAGAGTATCCTTCTAGGTGATTAGGGAAACCTCCCCTATGGTTTTAATCCACTAGAGTAGGGGAAATGTTGCTAAGGTGACAATGGAAACCCTTTCTCTAGTTTCCATAAGGTCTGGCCCCACCCAGTGAGGCTTTGCACAGATCGTATTAGATTTTGCTGCAACAGGCACCATGTGCAACTTTCCTTGTAAGATTCTTAAAGGAATGAAAAGTTTAATTGAAGGAGTAATTACCCATGTGTGAGAAATTAAATTTTATTCTTTGGTTGTTTAATTTCTAGGTATTATATGATTGAAGCTATGGTTTGAAATTTAATTTCAATTAATTAAATCCAACAACTTACTTATTTGATTGATATCATAAGGAAATTAATGACAGGGTTTAAAATTTTCACAAGCACTAGCCGATGCAATTGGTTTCTGGCCATTTTGGTTTGGTTCAGGGCATTGGACCATTTTTGGCCAATTTTGTATCGAACTAGTTGGTTCTATATTGAAATCGCCAGACTTCGTAAGGACTTGTCCTTAAATCACTAAACTAATACGAAAATATTTTGATGATATGAATTTATTTGTTGTAGTATGATTCTTTAGACTATAAAGGCTATTTGGAGTAGCTTTATTAATATATTTTTGTTTAGAGATGGATTGTAGTCGACTTTATTATGGTTTTATGCACCCCTACTTGAGAAACTTTGCACATATGTTTATAATGGTTTGAATTCATACGTATGGACATGAATATATATTCATTTTTTCTGTTCAAAATTTGAAAATTTGTATATTTTTTGGTTGGTCAAATTTTTCCCTCCTTTTTTTAGCTCAAAATTTTGAAGTTGATTAGTTCAATGACTGGTCTGGTTTGATGATCGATCTAGTTTGATCACTAATCTGGTTCTAATAACATTGATGCAACCATGCCCGTGAAAATTTAATACACATGTCCTTGAAAATAGGTTACATTCGAGATCAAGGAAGCTTGGGCTCTATGTGGTGGTTCGTACCCCTCTTTTTAACTACCTATAGATATTTTTTTGCATTTTTCATTAGATGTTGTTGAGCAAGACAAATTAGTGACATGGAGCAACCTTCTTCGATGATCTGGTTGCATTTTAATTTTGGGCACTTACATGTTTCCCAAGGGAGTTCACGTTATTGAGGCACTTCGTGCATATCAAGGCATTAGTCACTTTTGAAGTATTTTTGGGTTTTATGGACACTTGGACACCTCCTGTGCATGTCACATGAAATATTCTTGAGCATTGTCCTAGTTGTCACTTAATGAGTTGAATTATCTTATTTTGAGGGCTAATTTACACCTACAACACACTTCACAACATTATGGGGTAGTTTGGATGATTTGGATGATGTGTCACCCTCTTAATGCACCTTAAATGAAGTGAAGTCATGGGCATGGCTTGGAAAAAAACATCTTGAAGAACAAGTGAGTTGGAATAAGAATTAAATGCATTATATTTTATGTCACTTAGTTGTATAGGGGTTTTATGATTCAAATTTTGACTTAAAATGCCATTTGCATACATCATTGATGTACCTTGAGCCACAGTGTGACCTTGGGCTCATTTGGAGAATAAATTGGCGTTGTTTAACCATCATTTGACCTAATTTATGGAGTTTTTATGATGATGCTTCCCCTTGATGGGATCTTCACGAGGTTGTTGTACTAAAAGGGGAAAGACCTTTGTAATGCCCCCAACTAGAACATACTCACTTGCAAAAATATATATTTCTTTTAAGCATTTTTGCAAAATCTTTTTAAGTAATTATTTTCTTCAAATATTTTGGTATAAACTTAATGAGAAGCCTTACTCCATGAAATTTTAATCAATGAGATTCATCATAATAAATACCAATTGTCTTAGCCAATTTTATTTAACTAGATCAAGAAATGAAATGAAATGATTATTTCTAGAACCTGTAAGCTGCTTCAACAATCAATAAACTCAACCTGCACAAGGAAGAATGTGGCCTCCTCAGTGATTCAACCCTCTAAGGAAGAATTCAACTTTCAAACAAAGGGTTGGAGATCCCTTTTATTAATTTGGTCTCCGTAATGAAAGAACTCAGCCTCTGCAAATAACTCAACCCCCAAGAATGAAGAAATATGACTTCACACTTTATTCAGTTGCTACCATGAGGTGGAATCAACCTCCTTAAATTAATTCAACATCCTCAACTAATTCTACCTCCTCAAATAATTGGGCCTCACAAAATTTGCTCAGCCATTGCTAGGAATTTGGCCTCCAAGATGAACTTGTTCTACTCCAATTGGTTCAGCCTAAAAAATATGAGTTGTTGTAATTAGATGAATCATTACTCCCTCCATCTCCCACAATATATGGCGAATGAACTTATTCGTTTGAGCACTTGTGAGGAATCTAGATGATTCCTCCTTGACTAGCCAGGGTGTATATGTCTCACCACCTAAACCAATCCTAACTAGCTAGGTTAGATTTGTCTCATCACCAAAAACAATTCTCACAAGTGTTCCACACCCTTTACTCAAACATCCACGAGCTCACCAAAATAAATTTAGAAGGATAACTAATGCATGCTCAAAAGTGAACGCCAATTCTCTTTTTATAACTTTCATCATTAGAATACCATGGGTCATCAAAATACCATGGGTTCCTCCTTTTTATTAAATATAAAGTGACTTTATAAAGTTTCCTCTTTATGTTTCCATAGTCACTTAATAACACCTTTTTAATTTAATTATTCAATCCATCCTTATAATGTTTCTTTTTTTCTCCCAAGTGACATCAAATATTTAAATTAATTGATCCCCTCTTTATCTACTATAGTTTACAAAATCAAATAGTCTACTAAGTCGACTCCTTAGAGTGATCACTCGAAAAGGGACATTATAGTCCTCCCTTCCCGAGATGTCTTTCCCTCAAGCAATCTAGAACATGCATATCAATACCAGGATCCCAAATATGCTTGTAGAATGCTCCAACATATATTTGTTATAGCATCCAAACACAACATAACCCAACACGATTGTTACAATGCCATGCTATGAAGCAACCCACTATGTTTTTGTTGTTCCATTAAGATATAATTAGAAACTAAGAATATGTTATCACATGAAAATTTGTCACACAAGTGAGTTATATAGTGGCTTTGAATTCAAATCATCAAGCACATTGAACATTTCAGTGTATAAGGCCCTCTTCCCCTATGTCAGATGATTAGGAAAAACAATGCAATATCAAAATTGTTGTTGTTTCATAGAATAAATTTCCCATTTGGAAGATGTTGATCCCCTCTAGGAAAGTCAATCTATTTGTCAACCACTTCCATATATAATTGATAATCAAACCCCCCATTTGTTTTGACATTCTCTATGAAATCATATGCATCTTAAAAGATATAGCTAATATTTGCATCATCAAGATTGAATATCTCAAAATTTTTATACTAATAAGGTTCAAATATTTTTCTTATGATTAGCCAAGCTCATTAGCATAGAGGCGTAGAACATGAGAAACACCATAAACTAAGTGTATTTGTAGACCTTGCAACCAAAGCTCCACCAATAAACTAACAATCTATAACATGTGATGGTTTCTTAGAGTCGGAAACCTGAGAGACCAAAGCCATCCTTTCTAAAAGGTGTTCCAACCTCACCTTTAATTCATAACTATCTATGACATTTTGTGGATAACTTCTTTCAAAAGAACCAATGTTGCAAATATTTCATGGAAAAACTTAATCAACTCCATCCATAGCATTTCATTCCAATGCTCCAATGCCTTGCTCAAATCACTATCAAGCTTTGCAATCTTGTTCAAATCCTTCAATTTAAATGTGAGGCGCATACTATGAGATGAATCACCATATCCTTTTGGATATTTTCCATGATAGGTGTCTGGGAAAAATGGTGACATTTCTAAGTTGTCCTTATAAGGTGATTTTGAGAATGGATTAACGAAGAGGTCATGTGAATCTATGCCACTAGTATATCCAACATCTTGAAGCTATCCCTTTAGCTCATTTTTCAAGCATTCTTTACCCGCAACAGGTGACTGACAAGAAATATTTTGAAATGACGAGTACAAGTGGTTTGATTTAGAGTCTCCAAAATATTTTTTCTCATCATTGCCTAGAATATATTTTCTTATTAATGACCAAAATGTCTTTATCAGAACATCCAATTTACAGTGATGTTTAAATATGAATGGTTACAACCTTTGCATTTTTATTAATCCATCACGAAAGCTAGCTTGAAACTCATGCACAACTTTGCCTTGGTCAATATCTCCAAAGACAAATTGATCCATAGATTCAATTGTTGTTTGTGAAATGTGATAGAAAAGCTTTTCTCATTATATCTTATGTAATAAATCTGAAGCAAATTTTGAACTATTTAGTAAAATCTTGACTATTCTTCGATATTGTGAAATATCAGACAATCTTTTTCCAACAGGAGGATGTCTTGGAACCCTTGAATCAATTTCCATAATATGAAAATCACTAGCATGTTTATTTTGATCTTGAATGGGAAGGAAAATCCCTTTAGAAGTTGTCCAATTAGCAGTGTAATCTAAAATTTGTGGAATGAATGTTATCATGACATAATTAGATGTGTTCCCCACGTCAATACTTTTCCTTCTACGAGAAAATGAACTTCCCTTGTTTTCTCGAGGCCGAGACTTGACATTTCCTAGTACTTAGGCCGCTATGTTCCCAAATTCCAACTTTTTAGTGAATAAAAGGTTTTTTGGATTCTCACACCACCCAATTTTGTGACATGGGAGGAAATCTTATTTTCTAAGGACAAAATCTAGAATCAAAATCCTACCAAGTGTCATTGTAGTTTTTTGTGTTACTTCCTAAGAATCAAACGCATGGGGACTTTGCAACAAGGGGCAACCATGCACATAAGTTATTAGTGAGAAACAATGATTCAATTCTAGAGCTTCAAGAAATTCAATGCACGTTTTTTCGTCTACATCTTCTTCTTCACTGTTTGGCATGCTTCGTTCTTTTCCTACAACATCCTTGATGCTTTGCCACCAAGCACTTGAATTTTGGATAACTCTAGCCATGTTTGGATTTGGGGTCAAGGAAGTGGTTCCAAAATGACTTAGGGTAGAATGAGCATCCATCTCTCTAAACCAGATGAGCAACCCTAGAATAGATAGTGCATTGAAAGTAGCGTGTAGCACATACCCAATAGGTTTAGTAACATGGCCTTGTATTATTATCTCCCAAACTGGTGCACCTCATTCTTGAAGATCTTCAATCTGATTAATGTACTTATCTGGAGTAGATTTGGCTTAAGCAGAATTACATGGTAATCATTAACAAAAATAATTGTCGATGGGTTAAGATGGTGCACCATTTTGAAGATATATTACTAGTTATGCTTGCTAATATATATTGATAGAATGATCCATGAAGTATCTCATTATTTACATTGTAATGCTGGAATTTATCACAATGTCTTAAAAGTAGATTATTTATGTGTTTTTGGACAATTGCTTGTAGGTCATTCTGATTCATTCTTTAACCCATTGCTACACAATGTTAATGTCTTCGTAGAAGATGTAGTGCCCTTTGGTTTGGATACCATGATGCTTACAAAAATCAAGGAGATCATATGGACACCTATAATTATAGTTCTTTTTTTTTTTGGCTCTATCCAATACCATTTCAATTCATTTTGGAAAACAACCAGTTGAAATTTTTGGCAAAGAAGGAAACATAATCATCATTATCGAGACCATTCCTATGGATGTGTGACCCTAAAGGAAAATTGTGTACATTTGTTTGACTTTGACAAAGACCACACAATTTATCTAGAGTTGATCCTCCTGATATGTTCAGTATGACATTACACATACATAGCTTCTTAGTTTGTTTCCTAAAAGGTTCAAATCACGCTTTTTGGTCAATGAGAAATATCTGTAGCCCAACTACCATTAAATGAACCCCAAGTGAGGGAAGTTGCACGTGCCATTACATTTGATGGATTTCACTCTAATTTAAATTTTCTTGCAACCACTCCCCACAAGTGTACACCATCCTTAACTTCACGTCAATTGACCCACCTACTGTCAAACATTAACATTTTGAGCTCCACTTCCACCAAAGCCTACACAAACCCAAGCTATCACTTGATATATGAAAACCAACTTCAACTTATTTGTAAATGTTTGTGCTTGACCTTCCTAGGTTGGTTTGCAATTGGTAACAAGAATATAGTTACAACTTATGAATTGTTTCCACCCAAGTGATTCAGTGTGCTACTGGAGGAGGTGTGTAAGGTGAAATAATGTTTACCTTGGGAGAACATGAACCTAGAGGATACCACCTGGCACCCTCTTAGGACATCAAAAGGATTGTTGCTTGTTACTTACAAAATGGTTAACCCCATAGGAGAAAACCTTTCTCTTGCATTTGATAGACAACCCACCATTAGCCCCTAATATTCACTTCTTGATGATGATCTGCCATGTTCCTCCATTATATGCATTGGCCATACACCTCTCACCATATGACATTTCCTCTTAGATGAGGGTGGGATACTATTCAAAATGTACTCTGATTAATTTGGAATAATGTTCTTATACTTGTCTATTTTGGGCATTTAGTATTGATCAAGGGGTGATTTGGAAGATTTACCAATATTGACTATAAATATGTCCTCTCACCTTACCAAGGGGGTTAATATTTAGCCTTAGTCTAGTGGGACCTCCTGTTGAGGACTTAGTGTTATAGGAGGGGCACTATGACACTAATTGGAAGACCCACATTGATATAGTCTATTCATTCACCCTTTACACCATACTTAATACTTTCCATGTCACATTGCAAACCCCTTTTATACCATCCCCATTCTTCAAGTCTAATTTGTCATTATTTCACTAGGATTTGGCACCTTCTTATCCATGCCCTTAAGGAGGATCGAGAAACATTTCCCCAGAGGTTGATGCAACTAAAAGAATGGAAAAACATATTATGGCCACTTTAAAAGAGAAAGAAGGAAATAAAATGAAAAAATTGGTCGGGACATAAATTAACGTGTGGGAAAAATCCTAGCATGAAATATACCCTCATTAGCTATCGCCTAGTTCCTAAGCACTTGATGCTCCCTTTCATAAAAATTAACCTTTGCATGTCCCAACCTTGATGAGTGATACATTGTCTCATCTTAAGGGGTAAAATTGAATGTTACATCATAAAGAGAAAGCTCTAACCCTTGGGCTACACACCCAAAATAAAAACATTATTAAAAAAAAGTAAAATATGCACTAGAGGGGGTGGAAAAGCAGGTTGATCAAGGTAACTTATGCTTCCACTATTTCTCCATCCATTACATATATACATTTAGGATGTGGACTCCCATTAGCTAGTTCCCTTGAGCATGGCACTTGGCCATGAGGCCTTTCCCCTCCATTTCCACTCATTTACACTAACACTTATTTATAGAGGGGTTGAAAGCACCTAATAGGGCTTACTATTGGCCACCCCTACCAAGGTACAAAACACCGTTACAGGACTTACTAGAGTTAGATATTGGAAGGTGATCCAAGTTTGAAATATTAATATGCCGTCAACATACAAGTTTGGTCCACTTGGATGCTTATATGACCTAAGTATATAATGAATGTTTGCTTTCACTTGAGTTTAAGTTTGTCCTTTTAGGTGGCCCATAACAACCCAAGCCTTTTGGGCACTCACTCCACAGCTACCCAGGCCCTATAGAGAGGTTGATGACTTACCAGTTGAAGCTTTTCCCACCTATGTTATAGTGTTGGGCACTATGATGACTTGAGGAGTTGATGCATGCTCTAGAGCAACCCCAATACCCAGGAAGTTAACCTTATTTGGCCCAACATAGAGGACTCCTGATGATTGCACCACTAGACCTAGCATGCCCCTAGGATGGCCTTGACACTACCTTATGGGAATGAAATGATTTAGATTCTAGATGAGGATGCTCTTCCATGAGATGATTGAGGAGGGCTTATTGCACTTGATGGAGCCCTAACACTAGAGAGGAGTACTACGTTGACAATTGGACACCCATGAGATTATGTGGTGGAACCCTAGCTGGATTTGGGACATTTAGAGTTTCTTTGATGATGAATTTAAGGATTACACCTCAAATAATGAATGACCATGATTCTTGGAGATACTTTTAGTCTTGCTATCAAAATGACATGGAATTTGGAACCCAAAAAGGGCATGAAATCATCATTTAGAAGCTAATGGCTTACACTTGTGGGTCCATTTTTTCATATTTTCACAATGAGCTTGTGGATTGGTTGGTATCCCAAGGATTATTTTGTTTTCTCATTATAAAACTTGTTTAGGGGCTTCATTAGATAAAATTACATGAGGTAAATAAATTTCACCTCAATCTTACCTGTCATCATCACTTGTGGACTATTTTAGCCCTCTTAGAGATTTCATCCTAGCCCTTGTAGCTTAATTTTCTTGTGGAGATGCGATCTTTGTGGATATTTTTTCTATTGGAGACTTGTCCTTGTTGTGGAGATGCCACTTTGGGATAATGAAGGATTGTTTGTGGATATCTTTTATGGTTATTGCATGTAATGCATTTTTCTAGGGTTTCTATGTTCCTTATCTAATTTCATATCTTTACATGAAATATTGGTGGAATATAGTATGCTTTAATCAAAGAATATTCAACATCCATTAAGAAACTCCTAGAGTATTTTTATCTTGATTTTATCCTTGCATTGGGTGATAGCTAGGGTTTTGAAAGAGGAAAATTAGGGATTCCCCCCTTACTCCCTTCTAAGGTTTGATATCTCCATGGAAATTTTCCCCTCAGACTCCATCACCCAAGAAGCAAGCACTATATTCCACATAAATGATCAACACTATTACAAATTTATTATTTTATCTCTCTCTCTATTAATTTCGACCCTTCAAGGCAAGCCACTAGGGTTGGGGCATTGGGCTAAATTCAACTAGGGTCAAGTCATTGGTTGGTTTTGAGGCTCTTCTTGTTGGTTGGACCTTATAACATCAAATATTTCCTTTTGCATAATTGGAATAGCCTCCCTAGGGCCAATTCCATAAATCTAGGTATTTTAGCCCTAAGACACCCTAATCTAGCATTAAAACTTCAACTTAGGTCTTGTTTAAGGCTTGTGGTTCCCTCTTGTTGATCACATCTATCTTGCAAGTATTTTCCTGATATTATATGCTCAAGTGTGCCACTTTCATAACATATTAATCAAACCCTAGGATATAAGTGCTCTTGGTAGGTTGCCTTTGAGGGAACACTTTTCCTTAGTTCATTGGATTGAGCCTTGTTGCTAGTCTGAGTACTTTACCTGGGCCTATTAAAACTATCACCTTTGAGCTATTTCCTTGAAATGTCTATTAGGTGACTAATACCAAGAAGCCTCCCTTCTTGTGAAACTCCACTAAAGAGGAGGAGGTGGAGTTCTTGAGGTGACAATGGCCTCCACCTCATTGTTGTGTCTTGGTCTAGCCCTTGTCTTGGGAGACCTCTCATAAGATCTGCTAGATTTTAAAGAATCATTTTCAGGTGCCGTTTCTATGGAGGATTTGAGTCAACCTTCTCTTTATTTAAAGATTAAGCTTCTCTTTATTTTGAAGAGTATGTTTGAAAAAATGAAATAACTTCTCTTTTGGAAACTCATGATACTAATCTAATTAGATCTCCTAATATTTCTTATGACTTTATAATGGCTCCAAGAAAGAATAAAACTACACAAAAAATGATTGACATAACTATATTCGCCATGATCACAAAGATTCATATGGTTAGCATTATTTATGGATAATACTACCCCTAACACCATGGATAAGCCCTGGCTCATTGCAACATTCAAATTATTGGATATTGGAAAATTCCCTGATGTACCACATCCACTACTTAAGAAGTATAGTGAATGGTTGCCTAAATTCAATGGTGCAATCTATTACTACTGAGAAACATATGCATGAGTTTTATTGGGCACTGACTGCCAAATGGATCATGGATGAAGGTACAATTAGATGTTATTCACATTATGATCCAAGAATATCTAAGAATGGCCAAAAATTGAAAGTCTCAAGATTTGTGCGAAATAAACGACATTGCATAGAGCTCGACGAATATAATCCAATGCAACTTGAATCATGTTGAATGAAACCCATATGTGAAATATATGAGGTTTTGAAGTTTAGGTGAAATAGGTAAAAGGATTTTACAGGGCTTCCATGTAGTAGTAGTAGTAGGAAGCAGCATGTGGATCTGTAGGTACTGACATGGTAGGCTGGAAGGTTGACATGTGGTATTGAGTTGGCACTAATTGGGAAACACAGTGGCATTGAATGGGCATCCAGGTGGCTGACTCAGAGACAAAGATTCCAATGGAAGAGTGCCATGTGGACCAATCAAATGGTGCCATGTGGAACCTTGCGGAGATAAGAAAAGGGCTAACCGCCGGTGGAAGGTTTGAGGTCAGTTTAAAGTTCCTAGATCACCTTGACTTTAGAAGGAAATTCAAGGGATTGATACCTTTGTTTACCCCAAGGTAGCATTACTAATTGGGATACATTTTAGAAAGATTTTGACAAAATATGGGCCATAATTAGGGAGGGCATCATGCTTCTTGACAAATTCTAATATGCTAAGAAAAATAAAGATGAAATGGTTAGGGAGTTCACACAATATTTTAAGAACCTTCTAAGGGAAGTCCCTGATTTATATAAACCATTTGATAAGACAATATTTGATAGGTATGTATGAGCTTTCCATGGAATTTTTTCATATTCCCTAAAATATAGGAAGCCTTGATATTTAGATGAAGCTAAGGTATTGGTTGCTAATATAGAGTAAAACCTGAACTCATCTAAGATTGACTTGTTCACCTATCCTATGGCTAGAATATAACCTAAGGCTAAGCCTAGTGCCTAAGTGGATCCTGCTTTGCAAGTATTTCTCCAAAATTTGATAAACTCACTGATGAGCTGATGCAAGGAAAAATGGAAATATTGAATATGATGTCAATGTTGGAAATAGAAATGGAATCTCATTAAAATTTCCCTCTAAAGCCATATTTCAATAAATAAAGACATCTCAAGAAGAAGACCCTTGTAGGAGACAATAATTCACAAAAAAATGTTCCAAAAACCCTTGCCCTGATTAACATGGTGGGACATGAGGTTAATCCTTGGTGTCAACCCTGTAAATATTTTCAAACTCTTGAGTGTCCATACAAACAAATGGTGGAGGAGGGAATATCATAACACCTTAATGTTAATGATGGTATCATGTTTAACATATTGCTTGGTGACTCCTACTTCCAACAATAAGCTGATGAAGATCATGATGAAGATGCTAGTGATTGAGGCGAGTTAATAATGGATGTAAAGAATAATGGAAGAAATGTAAACTAGTGATTAGGGATTAGTATTTTAGCTAAAAAAGGAGAATGCTCATAATTGCTTCAAACCTAAATGAATGGATAGCTTTTGTCTCCAGGTTTCCAACATTGTGAACGGTTTGAAAAACCGACATCGTATGCAAAAGTTAGAGCTTCTGAAAGTTTGGTAAAAAACAAGCCCCGCGGGGCCAACCCCCACCCCATGTGACCAAGCACCAGAACCAGGATCTAGGGTTCAAATGTTAGGCATGATTAGTGCACCATTAATCAGTTTAGCATTTAATTATTCCATAATTAAGTTGGCAGAATTTATGGTGGAGCCACTAAATCCGGAACCACCACCAAACTTGACAGAGTTAACTGGAGTCTCTCCAGATTTAGCAGAGGTTTTTTAGGAAAAACTGTTTGAGCCATAAAATACTCAATTCTCAACGAAATTTAAAAAATGAATAGTCATTTTTGGCTAATTGGCATGCTAGGACTCATTGGATCAGGGTTCAGAGGCAGAAGAGGTCACCTATAGGTGTTTTTGGTCAATTGAATATTTTCGAAACCTAGGGCGACTAGGTGTTGGAGGCCATTCCTAGAGCAGCTGGTAACCAAATTGAGTAAAAAAATAGTCATTTATGATAGATTTGAATGTGTTAAGCTCATTGGAGCAGGTTTAAGTGGCAGAAGAGGTCATATATAGGTGTTTTTTTATCACTTGAATATTTTTGAAGCATAGGGCCACCAGGTGTTGGAGGTCATTCCCAGAGTAGCTGGTAACCAAATTGAGTAAACAAATAGTCATTTTTGATAAGTTTGAATGTTTTAAACTCATTGGAATAGGTTCCAAGAACATTGGATGCATTTAACAACAATTTGAGCACTATTGAAGCTAATACAAAGGCCCACATTGTGAAGTTAGACCAAGGAGATGTAGCCTAGGAGAGGTGAACTCCTTCAACAAAAAATTGTGTATTGAGCTCTTTTTATATGCTGTTGTTCATCCATTTAAATCATGCTTTTAAGTTCATGCAAAACACTAAATTTCACCAAGTTTGATGAATTGACAATCAAATGATGCTCATGGATAAACTCTTGAGGGACAAGCAAACCAAAGCAAATAAAATTTTATATCTGGAAATGGTATTAGCACAACATTTACTAGAAATCAAATTTAGATCAAGTTGGTATTAGAGCACAAGGTTTCTTGCTTGAAGGGTTTAATAGTTGCAATTGTTGTTATGATTACAAGGCTGAAGTTGTAGAGAGGAGAAGGGAACGTACGAATAGCTAGTCCTGAGATTAGGACAAGAGGGAAGAAGGCTGAGAAAACGTCATCCTCACCCAAAGGACCACTCAAGGAAGCAACTGAATCGCCTCAAGTTCCATCTCCATCAACTGAGATAGAAGAGGCATAGATTGCACAAGAGGCTGAAGTGATTGAAGAGGTACAATCAATACAAATTTATGAGCCTGGATCCATAGTCATTATGTCTGGAGAAAGAGAGAATGAAGGTCCCTCTTCAGAAGAGGAAGAATTCAAGAAAGCTTTCTATACTTTGACTGAGATGGTTAAAGTCTATGAAGAGAGGAACATCAGAATGGTTGGAGAGAGTTCTAAACCTCCACATGGAGAAGGAAGCTCAGAGGACAAAAAAGATGAGAAGAAGGATTCCAAAGGGAATGGTGGAAAGCCACCTCCATCTCCACCATCCTCATCATCTTCCTCATCATCTACATCATCTCACATGGCATCATCTTCCACAACCACCACTGCCCATACTCATTCCAAAACTCCAAAATGAAAAACTCCATTACTAAAATTAGACGTAAAATTCGAACTTCCCATGTACAGTGGAGAAGTGAATGCAGAAAAGTTGGACAATTGGATTCGACAGTTGGAGGTATATTGTAGAATTCAGAACCTTCAAGAAGATGACATAAAGATTCAGTTGGATTCACTGAGGCTAGAAGGAGCTGCACTAGTTTGGTGGGAGGCAAAGACACAAGAGAAAATGTGAATCCATGGTAAGATTTCCATTTCTTGGGTTGAATTCATTTCTTCCATTAAAAGACAGTTTTATCCTTTAGCCTATATGTAAAAATCCACTATGAGTTGGTAGAATTTTAGGCAACTTAAAGGCCAAATAGTCCAAGATTATACACAAGAGTTTAGAGAAAGGGATTTATTGTTGGGAGTAAACTTGAATTCACAAGACAAACTCTTGAAATATATTGGAGGTTTACATTCCTATTTACAACATACTATCCTTATGTTTAACCCAAGAAACTTAGATGAAGTATGCGTGCAAGACACACTTCTTGAGGCAAGGGGAAAACAAAACATAGAGGAGAAAGGTGAAAGCGAGGGTAAGGGAAAAGAGAAGGGAGAAAAATGGAAGGGAAAGAATATGCGAGTATAAAAAAAGAGAAGGAAAAAATCACATACAAAAACTGTTCAAAGATTGGCCATGATGAAGATCATTGTTGGCAAATTCATCCAGAATTAAAACCATATAGATTGAAAACCAAAGAGAAGGGAAAAACTGTTGCTATAGCTGAAAAAGTCTTAGGGTCAGATTTAGGAGATGAGACAAAAATTACAACTATGGGTTTGAAAGGTCAACATATTGAAAGCTTTAGTTCCTCAAATAGTCACAACAACACTCTAAATGAAGACCAAAGGGAAGAGTTTTTCACTATCAGAGTAATCTCAAATCATACCAAGATTGATGCACTCTTTGATAGTGGATCACAAGAAAACATGATTTCAGAAGACTTAGTTAAAGAGCTTAAACTTGAAACCATACCACATCATAAACCATACCCTTTGGGTTGGATAGTTAAGGATGCCAATTTATAGGTTTCAAGAAAATGCATTTTTAGATTTTCTATTACTGCAAAGTTTGTTGATGAAGTCGAGTTAGACGTGGTTCCACTTGACATTTATGGAATTATCTTGGGAAGTCCATATTTGTATGACAGGAAAGCGGTGTTTCATCGCTATGAGCACAAATATCATTTGCATAAATATGGGGTGAAGTATATTGTGAGAGCTCATCACAAGAAACTAAACATTTCTTTAGTTAATGCAGGGCAAATGAAGAGGCTGGTGAATGCAAGTTAGAACTTGACATTGTTGATGATCAAACAAAGAGATGTTTTGAATCATACTTTTCATAAATATGCTTATATTTGTAATGAGTTGTTTCAAAATGATAACAGGTTTCCTTTGAAAGAAGGTGAAAAACATTTACAACAGCCAACATTGGTGTTGAGCGGTGTTGAAAACAAGGTGCCAATGCAAGAAGTTGCAAAGGTCAAATAGGAGAGGGAAAAGTAGCTTGGAAAAGAAGGCATGGGTTTCACAAATGTTCATTGTTGGTTTCCAAAATGCACATTACAATGGCGAAGAAACTTGGGCAAGAGTCGACTCAAGTACAAGGAAAAAGCAGCTAAAAATCGCCATAGAGACAAAGTGCAAGGTGAGAAAGATTCAAAGTTTCCTTTCATTGTTGACCAAGGTAGGAACAAGATGTTTTCTGCAAAATTAGATTGTTGTTCTGCAAATTCAGAAATATTGCAACATGACGGTGTCAAAGACAACAATAGATGGTCGTCGGAATCAAGGAAATTTTTACTTTTTTATGAAAAGATCCAAATGATGAAATTAGGAAAATTTCAATGGATAAAGACTGGAAGGATGAGGGAACAATCCCCTCATCAACATAAGCAGTGATCAAGAGAGATTTTGGGGTCCAAAAGGCTTCTAGTGGTGAGGAATGATCAGGGATTAGTATTTTAGCTAAAAATGAAAGTGCTCAGAATTGCTTCAAACCTGAATGAATGGATAGATTTCGCCTCCAGGATTCCAACATTGTTAATGGTTCTAAAAACCAACATCATATGCAAAATTTAGAGCTTCTAAAAGTTTGGTAAAAAAAAGCCCCGCGGGGCCAGCGCCCACCCGATGTGATCAAGTGCCTGAACCAAGATCTAGGGGCCAACTGTTAAGTGGGATTAGTGTGCCACTAATACGTTTAGCATTTAGTTAATCCGTAATTAAGTTGGTGAATTTATGGCGGAGCCACTAAATCCGGAACCACCACCAAACTTGGCGGACTTAACTGGAGTCTCTCCAGATTTAGTGAAGGTTTTTTTAGAAAAACTATTTGAGCCATAACTTACTCAATTCTCAACCAAATTTAAAAAATGAGTAGTTATTTTAGCTAATTGGCATGCTGGGAACTCATTGGAGTAGGTTTCAGAGGCATACGAGGTCATCTACTATTGTTTTTGGTCATTTGAATATTTTTGAAGCCTAGGGCTACCAGGTGTTGGAGGCCATTCCCAAAGCAGCTGGTAACCAAATTGAGTAAAAAAATAGTCATTTATGATAGGTTTTAATGTTTTAAATTCATTGAAGCAGGTTTCAAAGGCAGAAGAGGTCATATATAGGTGTTTTTGGTCACTTGAAGATTTTTGAAGCATAGGGCCACCAGGTGTTGGAGGCAATTCCCAGAGTAGCTAGTAACCAAATTGAGTAAACAAATAGTCATTTCTAATAGATTTGAATGTTTTAAACTCATTGGAATAACTTCCAAGAAAATTGGATACATGTAACAACAATTTGAGCACTATTGAAGCTAATACAAAGGCCCACACTATGAAGCTAGACCAAGGAGATGTAGCCCAGGAGGGGTGAACTCCTTCAACAAAAAATTGTGTATTGAGTTTTGTTATTTGCTTTTGTTGTGTTTTTATATGCTGCTATTCAACCATTTAAATTCATGCTTTTAAGTTCATGAAAAACACTAAATTTCACCAAGTTTGATGAATTGACAATCAGATGCTCATGAATAAACCCTTGATGGATAAGCAAACCAAAGAAAATAAAATTTTATATATGGAAATGATACTAGCACAACATTAAATAGAAATCAAATTCAAATCAAGTTGGTATCAGAGCACAAGATTGATTGCTTGATTTGCTTGAGGGTTTAATAGTTGCAACTGTTGTTATGTTTACAAGGTTGAATTTGCAGAGAGGAGAAGGGAACCTACGGATAGCTAGTCCTGAGATTATGAAAATAAGGAAGAAGGCTGAGAAAGTACCATCCTCACCCAAAGGACCACTCAAGGAAGCAACTGAATCACCTCAAATTCCATCTCTATCAGTTGAGATAGAAGAGGCACAAATGGCACAAGAGGTTGAAGTGATTGAAGAGGTACAATCAATACAAATTTCTGAGCCCGAATCCATAGTCATTATGTCTAGAGAAAGAGAGCATGAAGGTCCCTCTTCAGAAGAGAAATAATTCAAGAAAGCTTTCTATCTATACTTTGATTGAGATGGTTAAAGTCCTCTATGAAGAGAGGAACACCAAAATGGTTGGAGAGAGTTTTAAACCTTCACATGTAGAAGGAAGCTCAGAGGACCAAAAAAATGAGAATAAGGATTCCAAAGGGAATGGTAGAAAGCCACCTCCATATTCACCATTCTCATCATATTCCTCATCATCTCCATCATCTCACATAACATCATCTTACACAACCATCACTACCCATACTCATTGCAAAACCCCAAAATGAAAAACTCCATCACTAAAATTGGACATAAAATTTGAACTTCCCATGTACAATGGAGAACTGAATGCAGAAAAGTTGGACAATTGGATTCGACAGTTGCAGGTATAACGCAGAATTTAGAACCTTCAAGAAGATGACATAAAGATCCAGTTGACTTCACTAAGGCTAGAAGGAGGTGCACTAGTTTGGTGGGAGGTAAAGACACAAGAGAAAATGTGAATCCTTGGTAAGATTTCCATTTCTTGGGTTGAATTCAATTCTTCCATTAAAAGAGAGTTTTATCCTTTAGCCTATATGCAAAAAGCCATTATGAGTTGGCAGAATTTTAAACAGCTTAAAGGCCAAACAGTACAAGATTATATACAGGAGTTTAGAAAAAGAGCTTTATTGTTGGGAGTAAACTTGAATTCACAAGACACACACTTGAAATATAATGGAGGTTTACATTCCTATTTACAACATACTATCCTTATGTTTAACCCAAGAAACTTAGATGAAGTGTGCGTGCAAGCCACACATCTTGATGTTGGCATTATGAAACAGATTTGGCACTATGACACAGGGGTTATCCTTGATGGCAACTCACTCAGATGACAGATCACAATTCAGACTCACAAATTGAAGAAAGAGAGGTATACAGAAGTTACCCATTAACCAAGCCGCGTGTACACGTGGGTTAGCAGACCAAAAGGAGTGTATAACGTACACACGCACTTTCATAGAAGGAAAGACACATACATGTTGGAAAACTAAGTTTTGGTCCATGGTATTTTGATCCATGGTATTGGTCCAAGGTATCTAATCCGAAGTGTTGACCCCAGGTATTTGGTCTAAGGTATTGGTCCTAAGTGGTTTTGGTCTATGGTATTGAGTAAGGCCTAAGATTATAAAAGGAGGAGAAGATCATTTGGCAAAGGCACTCAAGTATTGAATATTTGATGAAGAGAAAGATCTAGAATACAGGGTATTGGGTTATTGTGCATAGCTGGATCTGAATCAAGGATGAACCTTAGCGCTTGATGAAGGATAGGATCTAATGATGGGTCAAGATCTTAAGGCTTGAAGTGAAGTATTTTTGTGTGGTTTTGATCTTTTATCTAAATGACTGGCGCATGTTGAAGCCTGTAAATATGATGATCTGGGTATAACTGAAGTTTGGAATTGTTGTAAATATTAAATCATCATTTACAGATCTGTACATAGGTTCACTTTAGAAAAAGCATGTATGCACGTTGGTTCTGCATATTAAAACAACATATACATCTTAAATTTGATTTGCAGATTTGTATGTAGGTTCTCCTTGAGAAGAGTGCGTATGCACGTAGGTTCGACACATTGAAGTAGCGTATACCTCATAAAATATTCTTTAGCTACTTTTGTTCGCTGTTGCAGTGTTTTGGGTTCTGGTTACAACATTTTGAAAAGTGATTGATTCATTCAGTTGTGGTTGGTGCAAAGGATATTGGTTGATGCAGATATATTTGATGTTTGAACGATGTTATTGATGGATCCAGTCTGAAAATTTATGAAACATGGTCCCTGGAAGAAAAGATAAGGTTGTAGTCTTCTGTAGGCCAGCACCTATGTACTAGTAAACATATCAGCTAGTACAAGAGCTAGGGGGTTGTAGCTCCCTTCCAGGAGAAGTTGGAGAATGAGAGAAGGTTGTAGCCTTCTACAGGTAGAAGCTTGCATACTGGTATAAGACTGCACCACTACAAAAATTGTAGAAAGAAGTTTCTTATTAAAAAGAAGATAGAGATGATTGTAGTAGGTGGTTTTCACCCACATTCGGTTTCCACCTTATATCTTGTGTTCATGTGTGTGATTGTCTGTTTTGTTTTTACTACACCTAGTTACTGTTTATATGGTTTTGATGCACTGATTAAAGATCAAAATATGGTGAATTAATTGAATCATAACTTTGCAGGATATATGCTAGTTGCCTTAAATACAATTGCGTATATACGAAAATTCCTTTTTATTGAAGTAGTGTATATGAATTTGATTATGGAAATGAAATATTATTGACTTGCTAACACTGATTCATCCCCTCCCTCTCAATATTATTTCCAACACTTGAGGCAAGGGGAAAACAAAACATAGAGGAGAAAGGTGAAAGTGAGGGTAAGGGAAAAGAGAAGGGAGGAAAATGGAAGGGAAAGAAGAATGCAAGTATAAAAAAAGAGAAGGAAAAACTCACATGCAAAAAATATTCAAAGAATGGCCATGATGAAGATCACTGTTGGTAACTTCATCTAGAGTTAAAACCTGATAGATTGAAAGCCAAAGAGAAGCGAAAAATTGTTGCTATAGATGAAAAAGACTTAAGGTCAAATTCAGGAGATGAGACAAAAATTACAGCTACGGGTTTGAAAAGTCAACATCTTGAAAGCACTAGTTCCTCAAATAGTCACAACAACACTCTAAATGAAGACAAAAGGGAAGAGTTGTTCACTGTCAAATTAATCTCTAATCATACCAAGATTGATGCACTCTTTGATAGTGGATCACAAGCAAACCTGATTTCATAAGACTTAGTTAAAGATCTTGAACTTGAAACTGTACCACATCATAAACCATAACCTTTGGGTTGGATAGTTAAGGATGCCAATTTACAGGTTTCAAGGAAATGCATTTTTAGATTTGCTATTACTGCAAACTTTGTTGATGAAGTCGAGTTAGATGTGGTTCCACTTGAAATTTCTGGAATTATGTTGGGAAGTCCATATTTGTATGACAGGAAAGCGGAGTTTCATCTCTATGAGAACACATATCATTTGCTTAAATATGGGGTGAAGTATATTGTGAGAGCTCATCACAGGAAACTAAACATTTCTTTACTTAATGCAGGGAAAATGAAGAGGCTAGTGAATGCAAGTTAGAACTTGACATTGTTGATGATCAAACAAAGAGATGTTATGAATCATAATTTTCATAAAGATGCTTATATTTTTAATGGGTTGCTTCAGAATGATAACCGATTGCCTTTGAAAGAAGGTTAAAAACATTTGCAGCAGCCAACATTGGTGTTGAGCCGTGTTGAAAACAAGGTGCCGGTGCAAGAAGTTGTTAAGGTCAAAGAGAAGAGGGCAAAGCAGCTTGGAAAATAAGGCACAAATTTCACAAATGTTCATTGATGGTTTCCAAAAGGCACATTACAATAGCAAAGAAACTTGGGCAAGAGTCGACTCAAGTACAAGGCAAAAGTAGCTAAAAATTGCCATAGAGACAAAGTGCAAGGTGAGAAAGATTCCAAGTTTCCTTTGATTGTTGATCAAGGTAGGAACAAGATGTTTTCTGTAAAATTAGATTTTCGTTCTGCAAATTCAGAAATATTGCAGCATGACGGTGTTAAAGACAACAATAGATGGTCGTCGGAATCAAGGAAAATTTTTATTTTTATGAAAAGCTACAAATGATTAAATTAGGAAAATTTCAATGGATAAAGACTAGAAGGATGAGGGAACAATCCCCTCATCAACATAATCAATGATCAAGAGAGCTTTGGGGTCCAAAAGGCTTCTAGTGGTGAGGAATGATCAGGGATCATTATTTTAGCTAAAGAATGAAAGTGCTCAGAATTGCTTCAGACCTAAATGAATGGATAAAGTTCATTTCCAGGATTCCAATGCCATGAACAGTTCAAAAAACTGACATTGTATGCAAATTTAGAGCTTCTGAAAGTTTGGTAAAAAAATGCCTTGCAGGGCCAACGCCCACCCCATGTGACCAAACGCCTGAACCAGGAGCTAGTGGTCAATTGTTAAGTGGGATTAGTGCACCACTAATCATTTTAGCATTTAATTAATCCATAATTAAGTTTGCGGAATTTATTGCAGAGCCACTAAATCCGGAACTGCCACCAAACTTGGCAGACTTAACTGGAGTCTCTTCAGATTTAGTGGAGGTTTTTTAGGAAAAACTGTTTGAGCCATAACTTACTCAATTCTCAACCAAATTTTGAAAATGAATAGTCACTTTTGGATAATTGGCATGCTGGGAACTCATTTGAGTAGGTTTCAGAGACAGAATAGGTCATCTATAGGTGTTTTTGGTCACTTGAATATTTTTGAAGCCTAAGGCCACTAAGTGTTGGAGGCCATTCCCAAAGCAGTTGGTAACCAAACTGAGTAAAAAAAAAATAGTCATTTCTAATAGATTTGAATGTTTTAAACTCATTGGAGTAGGGTTTAGAAGTAGAAGAGGTAATCTACATCTGTTTTTAGTCACTTGAATATTTTTGAAGCATAGGGCCACCAGGTGTTGGAGGCCATTCCTAGAGTAGTTGGTAACCAAATTGAGTAAAAAAACATTCATTTATGATAGATTTGAATGTTTTAAACTAATTGGAACTTGTTCCAAGAGCATTGGATGCATGTAACAACAATTTGAGCACTATTCAAGCTAATACAAAGGCCCACATTATGAAGCTAGACCAAGGAGATGTAGCCCAAGAGGGGTGAACTCCTTCAACAAATATTTGTGTATTGAGCTATGTTATTTGTGATTGCTGTGTTTTTATATGCTATTATTCAGTTATTTAAATTCATTCTTTTAATTTCATGCAAAACACTAAATTTCACCAAGTTTGATGAATTCACAATCACATGCTCATGGATAAACTCTTGATGGATAAGCAAACCAAAGCAAATAAAATTTTATATCTGGAAATGATACTAGCACAACATTAACTAGCATTAAAATTCAGATCAACTAGAGCTAAGCAAGTTCAAACTACAATGTTATATTACAAAATAAGGATAGGCATCCTCTGCAACATAAAAATGTCCCCAAACCAAAACCCGAAGATTTTTACATATCTCTAGATGTTTTGACTGAAGTTAATGTACAAGTTCCCCTTTTGGGAATAACTAAATTTGAACCCGAAAGGAAAGGGAGGGGATGAGGAGAGCCTCAAACTTTAAAAAGGAGCCATAGGGCCCCTTGTTTATACCATAAAATATGTATAATGATAAAAGAAATGGAGGACATGGGCCATTCTTATTGTCTTTAGTGATATACAAACTCATATTGCACAATTGTATGCTAAAATCTAGTGCTTCTGCTAATGTGATACCTCTAAGAGTAATGAATCAATTAGAAATGAAAATCACTAAACCTCATAAGAATGTATGTGGCTTCAATTCCAAATCTATACCTATTTATGGCCTCATGAAGGATGTCAAGGTATTCTTGGCTACTAATAAATATATTTCAGTGTTGATAGATATTGTAGTCGTAGATGTGCCAGATGCATGGGGGATGTTATTGTTTGGGAAAGGTTGTTCTTCAATTAGAGGGAAATTACAAATGGATTTTTCATATGCCACTATACCTAGCATGGACAAAGCCCTATTTTTCATGCGCAAAGAACTTCATATTCTTGAACATGTCAAGGATATGGAGTCGTTCACATTTACCAACCCTGTAGATAAACCAAAGGTTATTGAATTTCCTAAGGGTATAGATCAAATTCATTTTAAGTAAAAGAGGTTTGAGAAGTCAAGGGAAGGTAATCCTTCACATAAATTTTTTCATGTAAAAAATATCCGTAAGAAATAGACATTTCCAAAAAAATAGTGGGTCCATAAACTAAGTAGTGAATACCAAGTAGGTGATTTTGTTTTGTTTGATATGAACACTATGTTGATTTTTCCTTGGCATTTCAGATTCAGGTCTATGTCTAAAACATGATCACAAACACATTGAAATACAACAATTCCAATAAATTTGCATAATGATAATGTAACAACGGTGAATAAACAAAATACACAATTATTTGTAGACCCAAAAATTGTTTATATTACAAATTTAATACAACAAACGTATGGCTCCTGTACCAGGAATCATGTCCCTTAAAATTAGCTCTAATACAAGGAAATATAGGTCTTAATGTCAACAACACTTGAATATCAATATGCCCAAGGATAAGAACAAACTTGACTTACTGAAGAAGCACTTACACCAACCCTTTTAGTCCACTTGTCTTGAATTAGCAAGTCCTTTGCCACCAATACATACAGAGAATATTGTTGTTCCAATAACTCTACCTTTAGCTATTCATAATAATTTTTCTCGTCCAAAGCCCTTGCAAATTTCAGATCCTCAACTATGGATTCTAACAATGAAGTGAACTCTTCCAAATATTATACATCAACCTCCACAAATTCACCTTCACACAATGATTTTGTGGCTCCAAGAGTCATGGTACACTATGCTCTAACAAAATTTTCCTTCTAAAAATAATTTGCCTCCTCAAATCATTGTTCATAAGCACCACAACCATGTTTGCTCACAACTCTAATTCACCCTTGAATAAAACGTCTAATGTAGCCCTAACTAGTCAACCTTCTCATAACCTCCTTACAACATTAAAGTGGCTATACATAGGCTTTAATGCACTATCCTAACACATCATAGCAGGAAAAAATTCAACACACAATCTCGACAATCATTCTACACTTATATGTTAGCCCACGTGATAACATTAGACTCTCCCTCTTCATATAAGATAAAACATTGTTTCTCTTCACTACCTGAGGCAGATTTAGGCCTCTTTTAGGGATTAGATTAGGCTTAGAAATCTAGTGCAACATCAAAGGGCTTGCGACCCACTTTGGAAACCTAGATGGAGGCTAAACAAACCTAATTTCTAGGCTTGGCTCCCTTCCTTTTCTACATTGTTGGAAATACTAAGAGGGAGGTGAATCAATATTGCTTTTCGATTGTTAATTTTACTAGTTAGATCACTTATATTTAGAACACAAAATGAACAATGATAAAAATAAATGCTTTTATTAATTGAATCAAGTGCAAATGAATGAGTACAATAATTGTTGCCAAGCTCCAACTTGGACTTTAGTGAGGCTCCAAACTCTAGGCATTCAACCCTATCTTATCCAAGGCACCAACCTTGAGTTTAGGAGCACCAGCCCCAAGGACACCAATCCTATATTTGCTTGAGGCACTGACCTGGTTTCTTGAGGACTCCGATCCTCTAGGGCTCCAACCCTATCCTTCAAGGCATTGACCCTGTCAGTTCTGGGGCACCGACCCTAAGAACTCCAATTCTTTATCTTCTTCAGGGACCAACCTGGATTCTTGAGGACTTCGATCCTCTAGGGCTCCAACCTTATTCTCCAAGGCACTGACCTTGTTGTTCAAGGCTCCAACCTCCAAGAACCAACCCACTCTCTTATTTTGTCTAGATGTGTTTGATAGTATTTCACTGCTTCCAATATCTTATTCAACCAGCCATGTCAATCTTTTCAATAATTCCTTCTCCAAATCACTTCATCAATGATAACCTTGTTTTCTCAGAAGGTGTCACCACTACCCTTCATTGTACCCAAGCAAATTCTCCAAATCACCTCATGATTATATCATGATCTCTAATAATTTCTTCTTCAACATATTTTTAATAAGAAATCTCCACCAGCTCTAAAGCCTCTCCAAGGGATTCTTCAATGAACCTCAATGCTACAAAACTTCTCTTCCACTGTAACTCTGCTCCAAAGGTGTCACAAGATATCTCAAAAGTGTTTATTTAATGGATCATAAGACACTATTCTTAAGACTCAAAACACTCTCATTAGGCTGCTCCAAAGGATGCCTAATAAAGTGCTCACAAGTGATGCCAAAATCCCAACAAAGTGCCGCAGGTTTGAATTGTTAAGTGCCACAATTCACAAGTTTGTCTCAAGTTAGATCTAGTAGGAATTTACCCACAAGACTGGCACAAGTTTGTTCAAATTTTTTTCACAAAGGTAAACTTGAGATGCTCTTGGTGTAAATTCCACAGGACCAAGCTTTAAAGGCTAGACTGCAATCCGAACCATGGTTACTGGTTTGAGGTTTGTTCCCACAGGTTTGTTCTCTTCTAATATTGGTCCAAGAAATATTTCACACAATTATGTCTAAAGTATGGAAGGTATCTTCAAGAAATCTGAAATCCTATAGCTATCTCCTGGTCCGAGGCTCGGCCTGTTGTTCCAGATTATCACCAATCCAAAAAACGTGTTCCTTGTGAGTTCACGAGATGGTAATTGTTTTCAAGTGCTCCTCGTTGTTTTTTTTTCTCTTTATATATATCTTTTTCAGATCTGCGTATATATCCTTTTTTGATCTGCGTCTATCTTTTTTCTGATGCATAATATATATATAGGTTTGCATATACGGGGCCAACATCAAGAACTGAGCCGCCATGTCCACATAATTTTTCAGCCCGTAATATAAGTTTGAAAATGCAAGTGGTATATGTTATGTAATATGGACTGACCTGTTGATTAATGAATTCATTTTAATTTATACCATTTCTAATGGAGGAGTTGTCCTAATTAGAAGCCGATTTATATAATGAGAAATATTTATATATAGCGTTTCTTTTTTAATTTGAAAAAAGTATGCATGTCATGGAGTGGATATGACTTATATAAAAGTTTTATTAATGTATTAAATTAATAATTTGTTATGGTATCACTTTAAGGAGTGGATGGTATATGTTGGAAGGAATTCACGTACTTGGAGTATTATAATATTTTATCATAAAGAATTTATATTTATATATTTTTTAATAATATATGGTAGTGTAAATGTGTAGTTAGGTTTAGGGATTTTATAGGAAGGTTTAGAATTTAGGATTTTTATAAGGGAAATGGGGTTGGGATTGTGTTATTATATTAGGGTATACATAAAGTTTCATTATGTGTGTGGGTTTTTTAATAAGTAATAATGAACCAGGAAATGAATTATGGTATAAGGGTATTAAAGATTTTCACTTTATTAGGGAATATGCTTCAAACATTTTAGAGCTAAGATTTGTCATGTATCTAGGGAATCTTCTTAGGGTTTGTTTCTCCATAAGTCAAGGCTAGGGTTTTCATCTACTTAGGGTTAGGACATTTATTAGGGTTTTATCCATCTTCAACAATGCCATATTGACATCAATGACAACCTTGACCAACAATCTCCCTCTTTATCATTGAAGGCAATATTCTTGCCCTTCTAACATTCTCTCCCCCTTTGACATTGAAGGAAATATTCTTGCCCTTCTAACATTATCTCCCCCCTTGACATCAATGGAAAATGGGGTGCCCAAGTACTCCACCTGTCAAGCTGCTTCTTTTCATCATATTTTCTTCATCAATAGTGGTTTTTCATAGGTATGTCACTCCCCTTGTCATGGTGCTCTTTCATCTGGCAATATGGTCCAAGATGCATTTCTTCATGAATGAACCAACTGCCCCTGTCTGCATAAACTCCTCTACATCAAGAATGAGTACTTTCTTAGTGATAAAAAGAACAGATCCTCAACAATAGTCCACCAGATGAGAAAGGGATCATATTCTTCAATGGAATTGCTCCTGAGAGATGATCTATCAAAGAAATGATTTTCCATTTGTGACTCATCAAGGATTTCATAGGGCCCTTTCACAGATAACTTCTGCAAGAATGTTTAAGAATCATAAGCTTCCCCTAACTATAAGCATGGTCTCTTTTTGGCAGAGTCTCCCATCAAATACTTGAAATATCAATGATGACTTCATCAAGTCAACAACATGTGTTGCTAGCTAGAGTGTTCAAGGGACTTCTAGATTCAATTTGCTTCCTTCTCCATACTTGTATAACTTTCTTCTCTGGCATGGTTCTTCCTTGTGTAGGGGCCCAAGTCAAGTTATAATCACGTGACATATGTCCAATGTTATGACACTTGAAGCACTCTATGTTGTTCATGAATAATATTTCATGACTTCATCTTGCAAAATTGCTTCTTGGAGAATGAGGAGGACCATTATATTTATCTTTATGATATGATCTACAATATTTTGCCATGTGCCCAAAGTTTGTACAAGAATAGAAATAACCAAGAAATATACTTTGGTACCTAGGAGAAGAAGGTTTCCTTGATGTAATTCTAAAATCTTTTTGCCTTGGGATCCTTTGATGATAACCATTTCTTCTTGCATCCTTGACACCATCTGCATTTCTTCTTGGAGGAATGTTTCTTCCATAGTTTCTTGACTCTTCTTCTTGCCTTTGCTGGAACTAGGAGCATCAATATTTCTTCCAGGATTCCTCACATCCTTGTTGTTTGAAGCATTAGGGTTTGCATCATTCTTGGTTGAGGATTCACATGCATAGCCAAGACCTGATTTATCAAGGGGAGACCTTTGATGACTTATCATGTCATCTAGGTTTTGAGAACTTTAAATCAAGTTCTTATTCAACAAGTCAACTTCCTTTCTAAGAAAGACAATTTCTTCCTTCCTTTTCTTGCATTCTTCATCCTTCTTTGATAGAATGATCTCCATTTCTTCCTTCATTTTGGTTGCTTCACATGATTGGGCCTTAAGCGAAATGATTTCTAATTTTAACTTGGTGATGTCATCATCCTTTTCTTCTAGTTGGCATATCATGGTGTTTCTCTCCTTTTCTACTTCATCAACTTGTCCTTCTATGAATGTTAAAGCTTCCATCACCTTCTCAGCTCCTTGTGCTTGTTTCCTTGCTTCTTCTAGTTGAGATATAAGGGACGAGATCTCTTCCTTGTATTAACCAATCTCTACTTCAAGTTTGTTCAAGCTCTTGTGCCTTTGTTCACGGTGGTTTGACAAGGTATCTTCTCGTTTCTTTGACTTATCCAATTGATTTGTCATGGATATGACTTCTTCATGATGATTTCTTTTATTTTGATGAAATTCTTCCTTAATCTTGGTGATCTCCTCATCTCTTTCTTGTACTTGAAGCTTGACAAGGTTAACTTCCTTCCTTGTCTTGTCCTGGTCACCAATTTGTGCTTTCTTCTTAAGTTCCTCATTTTCCTTTTTCAAATTGTTAATCTTTTCCATGGCAGTCATAAGTTTAGTGAGGAGATTTTCTTTAAAATCTTCTTCATTCTCTCCATCTTCTAGGTCTTCTTTAGGCTTGATGTCATCACTCTTATATTTAGCTTCGTTTATGGTGATGCAGGAGCATTCAACCCAAGAGAAAATCATTGTACTTAAGTAGACATAGAGGGTCATGTATTTTTAGGAAGTTGGATTCCTAAGTGATGAATCAATGTAATATTAGGATTTTGAGTGCATAGAATAGGAATTAAATTAGATAATGTGAGATGTTTGTAAATGATATCAAATAAATGAGAACATGAGTGGGAAATAATGACAAAAGAGTCTAAAGTCAATTAGGACTCTTTAAACAGTTCCATGATTCGAGGAACTAAGGAGAGCTCTTAGGAATTAAATGGAGATTAGAAGTGGACATAGAGGATAAAGGATTTAGGAGTGATTTCAATAGATTTATGAGTCAAACCAAGATTAGTTCAACAAACCTTTCTGGTATAAATGTAAGCCTATGAGCAGAGTGCAAGGGGAAGCCACAATATTGAAGAATAGACCTGTGAGAGACAGAGAAGTCTCGATTATAATCAGTTGTTCATATATATATATATATATGTTCATTTGGGAACTGTGTAAGTGTGTGAATGAATATTGAATGATTGAATTACATGTAAACTATGAATTCGTAGGTTCTATGACAGGGTTGCAGGCAGAGTTCTGAAGAAATACGCAGAGGAGAAGAATGATTTAGAGGAATCGTAAGGGATCATTGGTTCCACTTAGGTGATCAGAGTGAAGCTTTGAAGAGAAGGCGATGTAAGAATTTGCAGAAGACAAGCTCAAGAACAATGCGTAGTGAAATAGCAGAAGACCCAAAACCTTTGAAGAAACCTAAACCACAAACAGAAATTGAAGAAATAGCGTAAAAACATAAGTAAATGGAGAAACGAGAAGTGAAGAAATGATGAACAATGATCGTTGGATCTTGAAGATCAGCGGCCAGGAGCCAATTGCACAGGAGACAGAGGAATATCGCATCGACAATTTTGTAACAGTGAAAGTGGATTTCGCGCGAGCTAAAAATCGTAAGCGGTATTGAAGGA
>APFE030399822.1:311707-331504 GCA_000404065.3 Pinus taeda
CACTTTTAAAAAGTTTTTGACACTTTCACTAAGAATTATATTTATATCACTAAATTAGAGTGAAAAATATATAAAACCGTAAGTCATTCAAAAAAATATTATTATATTTTTTGCATTAAAATATAAAAAAATTATTATCTCATAATTAAATTAGAAAAAATTACAAATTCAATCCCAAAATGTGATGCATACAAGTTATGCTACTTTGAAAAACTATGTCCAATTTCAACTATATCAAAAACTATGTCTAATTTCAACTATATCTAATGCATTAGTCTACTAAGAACTTTTCAGTTCCTATCTTCCTCTTCTGATCCCCATAAAAGTAGCCATACCTTTGTTGTGAATAAACAAATTTATACTTCAAAAAACCCACCACACAAAATCCCTTATCAAACATATTTTTCAATTTGAAATAAAAAACAAAAAATAAAATTAAACTTTACACTCTTTAAAAACTAATCTAAAAACCAAGGAAAAGAGATTTAACACTGGCGAAGCCAATGTATAAGGTTAATATATTCTTATCACGATAACATGTTCTTTATAAGAATTTCTTAATTGTCAAAAAATTCAATTTAAACCCTGATAAAGAGAGTATTATTTAGGGAAAAGCTTTTCACCAAACTATGAAGTTTGAACCCACAAGATCGATTTACTACATTATCTCTAAACAATATATTTATTTTAATGAAATTGAACTGATGCAGGAGCATCTGGCTCACAGGACAAAGACAAAATGAAGGCGGTATGGTCTCTGAAGGGGACGAAGGAGTTAATTCACTGAATGGATAGCCTACTTGTGTTTTTTTTCTTTTTCTTTTATTAAGTTGCCTAAGTTAATTTAGTGAATTGTAATTAGGAATAGTAGGAATTAGTTAGTGTCATTGTTTCTAGACAGTTAATTTACTTTTGTAAAAACATAAAAAAAAAGTATATGCTAAACAACAATGAAAAGTTCTGTATGAGGAATAACTGATGTAACCAATTGAACATAACTAACATCAGTTAATGACAGTTTGAGAACACTGTTCTTAAAAAGAGGGACATAACACAATGTAAAGGGTCGACTATCAGAGAAATGAAAAAAAAAAAGAGGGATAATTTTCTGTGCACATTCACCTCTGCAGCATCCCTAATACTGTGTATGTGATTTGTATGAAATTACGTTTGTAGAGACTGTTGGAATACCATTACAAGTTATAATGCGACTAGAGAGATAACAACAACTAGAGGAGAAGTGTAGGGGCCCAAGTTGCAGGCGGATTCAATCAAATATACAGACTTGAAATCACTTATGTAAACAAAAGTCACGAAGCTGGAATTGACGAGTCTAGACAATCTAATAAATTCTACAAACACCAAGTATGTGAATATATAGTCCACACAGTTTCATAATTGAATTCATATAAACATAAAGACAACTTTATGGTTCTTTATACATATACATTCTGTTTGAAACAAAAAGAATAAACCCATTTCATAAATACATGACCCATGCTTATGACAAAGCGGGAACCAGACCCAGTAACCCTCGACCCATTACTATAGCCCAACAGTAGTGACAATGTACAGAGGAACCGAGTACATACAGTGACTTGAAGACCAAAGACACACTGATCCTACAACCATAGCATGACGCCGAGAAGAAACAACTAACAAATAGAAACGACACTACCTGTGCTGAGTGGGAGCAATCAAGTTTCCATGCGCCAAAACCCTCGAGCGGCCATACCTGCAACGACAAATAACAAACAAAATGAGTGTTGGTAATACGAAATGAGGAGGATTCGAAACTGAACAGAACAAATAAAATATAGCTGGTTAGCTTACCTGATGAAGGAAAGCCAGAACTGCAACAACTCCACCAGATTTTCCCTACTCACGAGGAGCCGAAAACGTTAGACGACTGAGGGAAAAGGAACAGACATAGATAGCATAGACAGGAAGACTTACCCTGAGAGAGTGGCGGAGGAACCGAAGGAGTTCGTCACCATAGTTCTGCCAGGCTCATGGAGAAGTTGAACTTGGAACCGGAGAACCATTACCAGAAGCAATGCAACCAACAACCGACTACAAGGATCATGGAAAGCACAGACACCGAAACTTTATAACAAGTAGAGAGAAGTGCAGGGACACACCAATTGATTACCAACACACAAAAACAGTCAACACTTAAGAAGGAAACAAAGAAGGAACCGAACCTTACTAGGTTTTCATAACCCTTGCTAGATGAGTGGAAAACATTTCCAGGTCGAATCCCGAACCAGGAGAACAAAATCATAAAAACCCACATTGAAGCCACGAAGACCGCCGAGAGCACACAGCTCAGAGATCCAGGAGAACAAAAGCATAAAAACCCACATTAAAGCTGCAAAGACCGCCGAGAGCACATAGCTCAAAGAACCGAGAGAATAACGAATGAATAGTCGGGGCGCAAGATTGTGAAACCCTATACCAAGGCGGGCTTGTGGAATCCCGAGGGAGAGTTGTCAAACAAACAGAGACCATCGTACTAATCACCATACCCATCATTTAATTCAGCGCTGGTTAATCAAACTGTATTTATAAAAAAAAATCTCTGTTGAAATTATTACTTGCCTATACACCCACAGTGGAATATGTTGGCGGCGAAATCACGTGGGTTGGCCCCATCAAGTGGTATCAGAGCAGGTTGTTGAGGAAATCAGGATATGGAGGTTCAAAGATGAGGATGTGGAAGAGGTGTGCGTAGAGCAGCAGATGAGGGCTTAAGGGAATAATTGAGGGCCCTTACTGCTCGCTTGGAAGCAGTGGAGGCAGGAAGGAGAAGAGACCCAGAACTTGGGGATGACAGTGAAGAGGAGGCAATAACTGCTACAGACGGGGTAGATGAAGAAGCCCCAGAGTTAAGACTGTTGAGATCAGTATTGTTAGCCAGCAACAAACCCAAACCTGAAATTCCTAACTATGATGGCAGTCTATCCGCAGATGTTCTGCTGGATTGGGTAAGTGAGTTAGATAAGTATTTTGAAAACGAAGAGATCAGTGAGGACAAAGGAGTTAGATTTGCTACAACTAAGTTAAAAGGACTGTTACTGGGAATAATGTCCACTCGGATGCTGCTATTCCCACTAAGATGGGTGGCTATCTTAGAAACAAATAATCAAAGTCTACTATTGTTTTGTTTTATGAAAATAGACAAGAGGAGAACCAAGAAGACCAACCTGAGTCTTGCGCTTGATTTCCTCTCCTTCTTGATAGAGCTTCGTCACTTCTTCTTTATCTTCCCAGCTTCAAAAGAACCTGTGGAATCACATCAACATACTACTATCGAAGAAACAAAGATCTAAATTCATAAATAATACAGGATCAGATGTGTATTAACCATATAAATGCATATATAAACAAGTACACAAGGATATGGAAGAAAACAAGAATAGCTTTATTAAGATGAAAAGTAGCAAGAGGATTACAACCATATGTTCTGACCCAGCATCATCCTCCAGCTAGGAAGCCCTTCTTCACCTCAAGCAAAGCTTAGATCACCCAACACTATGAATGTACACCAGAAAACCAACAACACTTCTCTATAAGATACAAAATTCCAGCCTTCAGATCTTTGTGATGAGGGATCCATATATAGATGATTACAGAGAGGTGAGTCACCTTCTGGGATCTTGATTAGTGTCCTCTTTATGATAGTTCCTGCTTCCACTTGGAGAATGATGATCTCTTACTCATCCTTGGTTGAAAATAGAGAGGCAAGTGTCATAGGGGAAGTTTCTGGAAGATTGCATGATCTTCCACCTCGCATTTTGTCCCTGCCATTTGTCCATTCCTGACCATCGCACCCTACAGAGGAGCAAATCAGTATGCATCACACCTTGTACACTGGGAAGGTAATATGCATCGCACCCTCTGCATTGAGCTTTCAGTATGGTCCAATTTTAACCATTTAGGAGTAGTTTTCAGTGGAGAACTTCTGGGAGATGATGTAATCAGCTGACCATGTTCCTTTAGGCAGTGAAGTGGCACTTTTAGGGACTTAGGAGCCCTCAGTTTATGGACATTTATGATTGGGGTTGAAGTGCCCAAAAATGTCTATAACATGGCCTTATGTGTTCGGGTCGGAATATCAATGTATTCCTTTGTATTCCTATAAAGTGTTGTGCGGGTATTTTAACGCAAAGATGTGATTTAAACGTTCCGATAGTTGAATATCAGAGTCGAAAAGGGTGATGAGGCATATATGTGGTGTGACTGCGAGGATTGTGATACCCAATTGCGATAAAGGTGACCTCGGGAAGTGTGTAGAGGCCATATAAAGGCAAAAAGGTATGTTTTGTGGCATTTCCTTTGTAAAGGGTTATAAAGGGAAATAACACCGATGAGAAAGTTTACATGTTAAAACATATTTAACCAACGTTAAGAGAGGGAAAAGGTTGCATATGTGTGGTATAAGGGTTAATGAAGGTTATGGAGGGTTTTAAGTTCCAATAGAAAGGATTAATGAAAGGATTTAAGAAAGTCTTATATGAAGGCTCGAGGATTGATTAAAGTCCCAATAGAAGGTTTAAAGTGGGGTGATTGAGTTTTGATATAAAGGAACTGATGAATAGGGCCTTGACCATTGATAGGTGAATACTTGACTCCTTTGAGAGTTAAATACTTGGGACTAACGTGTTTATGCATTGTAGATGCATACTGTGGGGTAAGCGGGGGTAACCTTGGCATCATTTGGTATCAGAGTAGAATTGGTATCAAAGAAGAATTGTAATCAAAGAGAGGTAATATTTCGTATGAAAAGGAGTGTGCACACAGAAGAAGGTAATGTGCATAATTTAATTGATGAATGATTGAGGCTACAACAGAAGATTGCAGGGGAAATTTTGGAGTTCTTGAGAGATTGTAGTAGTTCCAATAGAGGCTTAGAGTAGACATGAACAGAGGATTCCTTGAACAAAAGTGAGAGAAAGATTGCTTAGTACAAGTTCTGAAGGAAAGAGGACTTGGAGACCAAACATAGGACAATCCATTCAAAGTGCAGAAGAATGGGAGAATAAGATCGCACATAGATCTTGGAGGTAATATAATTTGTTTTGTTTCAAATTGAAATCGAATATTGTGGTTGCAGATGAAGCATCTCAGCAAAGGACAACAAGAGAAGCTGTGTGAGGAGAACGAGATGTGTTCTTGAAGATAGAGTAATGAAAACACTCTGAAGAAAATGTGGCAGTGAACCTGAGGAATCCAATACGAGGTTGGAGAGAGAGAGGACAGTTGAAGTGTTCTCAAGAGAGAGTGAAAGATTGCAGAAGCCTAGAAGGAGCAAAGGTGTTTCTCAAGAGGAGGTTCCAGATAGAGGACCTGTGCTTACTAAAATACTGAGTGAGGAGAGATTAGTGAGGTAAGATTGTAGCTAGGAGGACTAGCTGTTGCAGAGGTTTGTTGGAGATGAGTGAGGAGCTCATGAAGGAAGAGGGGAAGAAGATGACTACTGATCATCATAGTAGAGGTTCAAAGAGAAGCCACAGTAGAAGAAAAATGAAGAAAGAGGATGCCAAGGCAAATGGCAAGAGGATGAGTCAAGAGGAAATTAACAAAGAGATTGCGAAGTTAAAAGAACAACTCAATACATTAAGGATAATGCTAGAGTAAAACCAAAGACAAGGTTAGGTATTAAGGAAGAAGATAGTGGAATGACATAAGTTGCAGAGAAGGCTACAAAAAAAGCAAGTAAAATGGATGAAGGAAAAACTCAAGGAAGTTGAGTTGGAAATGGAAGAGTCCATTTGTGAACTAGAACAGGCAGAAATTCTAGAAGAGAGTGAAGATGAAGACTTGAAGACTGAAACTTCAAGTGAGGCCAAAGGGTCACAGGGTTTTAAATTTGACAATTTGTGTATCTTTGCAGGTGAAACATGTAAATAAAGATAATTTGCTAATATTGCCATAAAGGAGAAAGAAGACAAGCAGAATCTAAATTCTATTATGGAAGAAGATGAGATAGATAGGTCTCATATACAGTTGGGGAAAGATATCAAGCAAGAAAGTGAAGGGCTTGAGGAGATTAAAGAGGAGACCATCGAAGAATTTTTGAGTCATAAAGAGAACTTGGAACAATAAGGAGATATGATGGCTGAAACATCAAGTGGGACCATAGGGTCTTATGTTTTTAAAACTGATAGATTGTGTATGATGGCAGGTATTGCAGGAGAAAAGCAACCTTTTGAATATATCTTCAGAGTAGATGAAGATTTAGAAGTAGAAGGCGACAAAGAAAACTTCTCAGAAGAAGAAGAATTTGACTGCATATAGAAGAAAAAGTCTATGGATGAGTATAAAGAAGCTGTCATAGAGATGAAGAATCAGGATCTTATTTTGATGAAGAATGAAGGAATACTATCTCAGAAAGGTAATCAAATGAGTTTGATTAATGTTATTGATGAAAACCAAATATAGGAGAATGTTAATGCAGATGGTGAGACAAGGATAACTCGGGGAGAAGAGTTACAGAGGGACAACAAGGCAAAATGCATTGAAGAAAAAGAGACTATGCTAGCTGAAAACATGGTAAAGAATCATCAGTTCACCATGATTATAGGCACAGTGGAAATAACCATGGAAGCTGTTGAGACAGTTATAAAAAGAGAAAGACATCTACTGAAGGATGTTAAGAAGGAAGAAACCTATGCAAAGGATTTAACCTTGGGAAAAAGGACATGTGATGATTTATTAGTAATAAAAGAAGGTATGGAAAATTGTGTGCAATTTCCAAATTCTACTCCAATTGAAATTATTGAGTTATATAGAAAATTAGATTTTCAAATAAGGGAGTTGGAAAAACAAAGAATAGATGTTCAAGAGAGATTGTTGAAAAATGAAAACAAAAACATTGTCATGAATGACAATCATAAGAAAAAGGAGATGGATATGAAAGTTCAATAGATTGACACGGCAAAGGAAAGAGTTCACTATGGTGGACAAGAGCAGGAAGACATCATTAGAGTAGATGATGTGAAGGAGAGACTAGTTGACAGTCTCATGAGTTCTTTTCAGAATTCAACACAACATATTGATGTGCTGACAGAGGCTCGAAAGAAACAGAGGAACAAATTGAATTGTTTCCAAAAGAAGATAAGGCACATAAGCCTTGTGTCTTTGATTTTAGCAAGTGTTTTGTGAGTGCAGGTTTAGTTGCAGATGTTGGAGGAAATTTTCCATAGATGAGTAGCCAAATAAAAATGGAAGAAGAAGATTCTGTGGAAGAATTTAATCCATGGAACAGAGATGCTAAATTGTTGGAGAGAATGCTGGAAAGTCATGATTCAGTGTAGACATAAATAATCATGAAAGAGGGTAAGGATGATAAGGAGGTAGTAAGCATAGTAAGCAAAGAAAAAGTTGGAACAAGAGCAAAAGAAGAAGAAAAATTAAACCAACAACTACAAAGAGAAAGTAACCAACAACAATTTAAAGAATTAGTGGACAACAACAGCAACCTGAAACAAAGAGAAGGAGGCAGAAGTAAGAAGAAGAACATGGACCAGTCCAAGGATGTACTGGAGATAGAGATTGAAGAGATGTGGCAGCTGATGATGAAGCAGTCCAAATGGAGGAAAATGGTAGTAGTAGGAAGCATGATCAATCAGAGTTTGAACTTGATTGACAAGAAGAAGAAGATGGAATAGAAGACAACAGACATACAATAGCAACAAAGGTACAAGGCATTTGGGCAGTTAAAAAACAAAGTATGGGATCTAGGAAGACAAAGATCAGAAGGCACATTATCAGGAGCATGAATATTTTCTACTTTGGGAGTCTGATGTAGGAGCATTCAACCCAAGAGAAAATCATTGTAATTAAGTAGACATAGGGGGTCATGTACTTTTAGGAAGTTCGATTCCTAAGTGATGAATTAATGTAATATTAGGCTTTTGAGTGCATAGAATAGGAATTAAATTAGATAATGTGAGATGTTTGTAAATGCTATCAAATAAATGAGAAAATGAGTGGGCAATAATGACAAAAGAGTCTAAAGTCAATTAGGACTCATTAAACAGTTCCATGATTCGAGGAACTAAGGAGAGCTCTTAGAAATTAAATGGAGATTAGAAGTGGGCGTAGAGGATAGAGGATTTAGGAGTCATTTCAGTAGATTTAGGAGTCCAACCAGGATTAGTTCAACGAACCTTTCTGGTATAATGTAAGCCTACGGGCAGAGTGCAAGGGGAGGCCACGATATTGAAGAATAGGCTTGTGAGAGACAAAGAAGTCTCAATTGTAATAAGTTGTTCATATTTATATATAGAGAGATTCATTCAAGAACTTTGTAAGTGTGTGAATGAATATCAAATGATTGAATTACATGTAAACTATGAATTCGTAGGTTCTGTGATATGGTTGTAGGAAGAGTTCTGAAGAAATACGCAGAGGAGAAGAACAATTCAGAGGAATCGTAAGGGATCATTGAATCCACTTGGGTGATCAGAATGAAGCTCTGAAGAGAAGGTGATGTAAGAATTCGCAGAAGACAAGATTAGGAAGAGTACGCAGTGAAATAGCAGAAGACCCAAAACCTTTAAAGAAACCCAAACCACAAGGGGAAATTGAAGAAATAATGTAAAAACATAAGCAAATGGAGGAACAAGAAGTGAAGAAATGATGAAAAACGACTGTTGGATCTTGAAGATCAACGTCCAGGAGCCAATCACAGAGGAGACGAAGGAATATCACATCTACGGTTTTGTAACAGTGAAAGTGGATTTTGGGTGGCCTCAAAACCATAAGCGGTATTGAAGGACAAGCGCCAATTCCACTCATCAAACAACATGTGGCAGTGAGAGGAGAGAAGAAACCACTTTATTGAGTGGTTAATCCTCGCGCTTGTTATCTACCTGATATCAAAAACAACTATCGGATCTGTTGGGTGCAGATCGACAGTGGAGAATATGCGCGCAAGTTTAAATAGTTGGGAGTTATGTCAACTGTTGGATAGGAGGATACAATGGATGGTCAAGATTTGATCGGAGGCTTCGGTGATCAGAGATCGAGGGTGAGAAATGCAACGAAAGTTTTGATATGGAAAGGCGGACCTGACGACAAATATAGACAGGGGCTTATAAACTTTGAAGTTCGGCCTTATGTGTTCGGGTCAGAATATCAATGTATTCCTTTGTATTCCTATAAATTGTTGTGCGAGTCGTTTAATGCAAATGTGTGATTTAAATGTTTCGATAGTTGAATATTGGAGTCGGAAGGGGTGATGAGGCATATATGTGGTGTGACCACGAGGACTGTGATACCCGATTGCGATAAAGGTGATCTCAGGAAGTGTGTAGAGGCCGTATAAAGGCAAAAAGGTATGTTTTGTGGCATTTCCTTTGTAAAGGGTTATAAAGGGAAATAGCACTGATGAGAAAGTTTATATGTTGAAACATATTTAACCAATGTTAAGAGAGGGAAAAGGTTGCATATGTGTGGTATAAGGGTTAATGAAGGTTATGGAGGGTTTTCGGTTCTGATAGAAAGGATTAATGAAAGGCTTTAATAAAGTCTTATATGAAGGCTTGAGGATTGATTAAAGTCCCGATAGAAGGTTTAAAGAGGGGTGATTGAGTTATGATATAAAGGAACTGATGAATAGGGCCTTGACCATTGATAGATTAAGACTTGACTTCTTTGAGAGTTAAATAACTGGGACTAATGTGTTTATGCATTGTAGATGCATACTATGGGGTAAGCGGGGGTAACCCTAGCATCAGATGGGCTCTGGATTTCCTTCTTGTTTTCCATCACTTTCTTGACTAGAGATCATTGTCAACGCTCCTTTTGAGTGAATATCTTGAAGTTTATCCCATATAACTTTTGCTGACAAACATTTTTCAAAATTGGCCTTCATAGAATCAGGTAGCGCATTCAAGATTTCTTTCATTTCTCTTGTATTATGTTCCTTGGATTCTCCATTCATCATGCTATCAACAATCACTGATTTCCAGACTTTAATGCCTTGAGTCTTTAAGAAATTCCTCATTCTTGCTTCCCATATATCAAAGTTTCCATTGAAAAATAGAGCCTTCACAAATTAATTGACTTCAATTTTGGTGGTTGAGGGAGACACATCTTTAGGAGGATTGGAGACTTTCTTCCTTGGCTTCGTCATTTGTGTTCTAATGATCAACCTTCAAGCTATTAGGCTTTGAGTGAAGGTACTAGCTTTGATACCAATTGTTGGAAATACCGAGAGGGGGGTGAATCAATATCTATTTTCAATTGTTACTTTTACCAATTAGATCACTTATATTTAGAACACAAAATGAACAATGATAAAAATAAATGCTTTTATTAATTGAATCAAGTACAAATGAATGAGTACAATAATTATTTCCAAGCTCCAACTTGGACTTTAGTGAGGCTCCGTCCTCTAGGGATTCGACCCTATCTTATCCAAGGCACCAACCTTGAGTTTATGAGCACCGACTCCAAGGACACTAATCCTATATCTGCTTCAGGCACTGACCTGGTTTCTTGAGGACTCCAATCCTCTAGGGCTCCAACCCTATCCTTCAAGGCACTGAACCTGTCAGTTTTGGGGCACCAACCCCAAGGAATCTAGTCCTTTATCTTCTTCAGGAACCAACCTCGATCCTTGAGGACTTTTACCCTTTAGGGCTCCAACCTTCTTCTCCAAGGCACCGACTTTTTTGTTCAAGACTCGAACCTCCAGGCACCAACCCACTCTCTTACTTTGTCTAGATGTGTTTGATAGTATTTCACTACTCCCAATATCTTCTTCAACCAACCATGTTAATATCTTCAATAATGCCTTCTCCATCTCACTTCATCAATGAAAACCTTGTCTTCTCAGAAGGTGTCACCACTGCTCGTCATCGTACCCAAGAAAATTCCCCAAATCATGTCGTGATTATATCATGATCTCTAATAATTTCTTCTTCAAGATATCTTTAATAAGCAATCTCGACCAGATCTAAGCCTCTCCAAGAGATCCTTCAATGGACCTCAATGTTGCAAGGCTTCTCTTCCACTGTAACTTTGCTCCAAAGGTGTCACAAGATATCTCAAAAGTATTTCTTTAATGGATCATAAGACACTATTCTTAAGACTCAAAATACTTTCACTAGGCTACTCCAAAGGATGCCTAATAGAGTGTTCACATGTGATGCCAAAATCCCAACAAAGTGCCACGATTATGAATTGTTAATAGCCACAATTCACAAGTTTGTCTCAAGTTCGATCTAGTAGGAATTTACCCACAAGACTAGCACAAGTTTGATCAATTTTTTTCGCAGAGGTAAGTCTGAGATGCTCTTGGTGTAAATTCCACAGGACTAAGCTTTAAAGGCTAGGCTGCAATCCGAACCATGGTTACTGGTTTGAGGTTTGTTCCCACAAGTTTGTTCTCTTCTAATATTGGTCCAAGGAATATTTCACACAATTCTATCTGAGGTATGGAAGGTATCTTCAAGAAATCCAAGGTCCTGTAGCTATCTACTGGTCCGAGGCCCCGCCTTCTATTCCAGATGATCACCAATCCAAAAAACACGTTCCTTGTGAGTTCATGAGATGTGAATTGTTTTCAAGTGCTCCTCACTATTTTTTCTTCTCTTTATATATATATTTTTTAGATCTACGTATATATCCTTTTTTTATCTGCATCTATCTTTTTCCTGATCTGCGTATATATATGTGTGTGTGTGTGTGTGTGTTGAAAATAGCAATAAGAAATGATAAAAATAGAATCTAGAATATTCCAATTTGAATTTGTGCTTGAATTAAAATTGTGAATTAAATTCAAATTTAGTCTCACCAGCTGCTTGAAAAATAATTAATTAATTCATCTTGAGTTAATTAGTTGGAGAAATTCAAGCTAGAAGTTTTTTTGAAGTCATGCAACAATTATCCCTTAATTTAAGGAGATTATCCCTTAATTATGGAGATAAGATTGAGTTATATTTGAGTTGAAATCAGTTACCTCAGTTTACTGAGTTAAGTCTAGTTAAATTAGTTCAAAACTGTTTGAGGAACTAATTGTGAGTTTAGTCAGTTAATGCATGCCTGCATCCAACTAGTGTACTCCAGATAATTGAATATTTTCTCATCAGTAACTCGTGCATGTCTATTCTGAGAAATACCCAATTGAGATTAAAGACATGGAAAATGTACTATCAGTTGCATGTTTTCTCCTATAAAGGAAACTCATGCATGCAAAGGGAATAAGGTTCCTTGAGGATTGCGTAGTTTTACAAGGTATGAGATTAGTGTGAGTGATCAATGTTACACCTGGTAACAATAGGATCACCCTGGAGAAACAACGCAAGGAAATAGGAGATTGGAGGGCTGAGGAGAAGGTTTGTGAGAAGCCTTGGTTGCCTGTGAGCATCTAAGAGGATTGTACTGAGAGCTGGCTAGCTGTGAGAGCTAAGGCTTTGTGTGATCCTGATGTATTTCCACCTTGTATGATAATGCAGATAGCGAGGCTTTTAGTTGAGGCTTTCCACAAAGTACTATTTTATGTTTCATGTGCATTGGTTCTTATTCAGGTTTTATGTGTTCTGCTTGATCTTGCTCAAATACATTAATCTTCCGCAAGTTTGATTGTAGAAGTAGATTAAAGTATTTTTCTTTAGTTATATTGCATTATCATGTTAATCTACAATCATAATTTCTACATGGTATCATAGCAAAGGTTATTAGAGCTGTGAACAGTATACTGCTAAGAGAATTCGAATTTTGAAGTTCAGGGTTGCAGGTGCAAATTGAATTCATCTCATACTTCAAGGTTGGTCAATGGTGTTCTATGGCTTGAGACTTGAGTATGCCTTCGAAGGTAGCTCGAATTACATAGCATGGAAAGATCGCATGGAAGATGTATTAGAAGACAACAACTTGAAGTATTTCATTGATCAAGAAATCCAAAAGCCAACTTCAACTAATGCACAAGATTTGACTGAGTAGAAGAAGTGTGTGGTGAGGGCGAGGGCAAGACAGATCATCCTTGAGGGAGTTCGAGACCATATTGTCTCGAGTCTCCATGGGAAGGATACTCCATATTCAATGTGGAAGACATTGAAGGGCCTCTACCAGAACAATAATGACCAGAGGAAATTAGCGCTCAAGGATAAGCTTTGAAGAATCAAGATGAAGAACTGCGATACTATTTCCACATATCTGAACAAGCTCACCACTTATAGAGATGAGCTTAGGAGTGTGAGAATAACTACTGCTGATGATGATATGGTGAGCCTCACTCTCCTTGGCCTTCCAAAGAGTTGGAATAGCTACTAGGACTCTGTGAATGGAAGGGAGAAACTATCGGATTGGGAACGACTGTGGTTAGATCTCATGCAGGAGGAGATCAAGATGATCACACAAGATGGTTCTTCATCCAAGGATGACGATGAAGAAAATCTGGCCTTAGCAAGTAAGGCAAGGAAAGGGAAGGGGAAGACATCCCATTTCGAATCGAATTATTCTCATGGAGGGAAGAAGGTTGACAAGTCTAAAGTGAGATGCTTTAATTGTCATGAGGTGGGTCATTATGCGACTGATTTCCCATCAAAGAATTCCAAGAAGGGATCCTCAGAAGGATCAGAAGGTGAGGCATTAGCCTCTAAGTTCAAAATGGACTTTACCCTCATCACATGCATTGTGTCATCAATGATGGGTTGTGGTTGGTTTCTTGACAGTGGTGCCTCATTCCACATGACTTGCGGTAAAAGTTTATTCAGTACCTTCAAGGAGAAAGACCTTAAGATTCGCATAGATATGGGTGATGATGAAAGGTTTAGTGTTTTGGGAGTGGGCATAGTTTCCTTTTAGAGGGAGCATGAAGCTCTTATCACCTTGACAGATGTGAAGTATGTGCCTGGGCTAAACAAGAACTTGGTATCGGTTGCGATGTTTGAGGACAAAGGATAAGATGTTGTTTTTAGTAAGGGAAAGGTTTTCCTTAGACACATCACCACGAGCCAGGTGAAACAGATCGGTTCACGAGTTAAGAACCTGTATTCTCTTGAGGTTCAAGATGCATGCAAAGCCTTGAGGAGCAAGGTAAATGTTAGAGACTTGGTGGTTGAGAGGGAGAATAAATTACCTCTCAACATGCAGCCCCAGAAGAAGTCTTGGACAATTGTGGAGGAGCTAAAATTGGAGATGCTGAGAGGAGACTGAGTGGAGGCATCCACTCATGCATAGACCTCAAATAGGGGAAATTTCGAGCCAAGTGGGTAGAGGGATCACATACAGCCATACCTCCAGGTGTGAGGTGGGGCGATGTGCAGTGATAGTCTCAAGAAGGCTGAAATTGGGTAGGGTCCATTGAGAGGTTTTATCTCATGGATCGTACCTTGCTACGGGAGCCCAAAGTACATAGTAGTGGGAAGAATCAACGGGATTGATGTAGTTAGAGATCAAAGTGACAGAGGCTAGAGCAGTAAGATACTGAAGAGCGCAGAGAAGGATCGACAACAATGCAGAAAGGTTGAGTCAACAGAAGTGTAGAGTTTTCAGTTGACAGAGGCAATACCAGTCAGAGACTTTGATGACAGAGGCATCATTCTGATTCATGTTGGATTTTTTTGTTTTTTTGTTTCTGGAGATTGCTGGAGCAACAACACTAGAGAGAGGTGTTGCATTCAGAACATTCCAAAGGTTCAAGATCGAGATCGAGTTGAATTCCTTTCTTGTTGAGAGGGAGTGTTGAAAATAGAAACAAGAAATGATAAAAATAGAATCCAAAATATTCCAATTTTAATTTGTCCTTGAATTAAAATTGTGAATTAAATTCGAATTTTTAGTCTCACCAGCTGCTTGAAAAATAATTAATTAATTCATATTGAGTTAATTAGTTGGAGAAATTCAAGCTAGAAGTCTTTCTGAAGTCATGCAACAATTATCCCTTAAATTAAGGATATTATCCATTAATTAAGGAGATAAGATTGAGTTATATTTGAGTTGAAATTAGTTAGCTCAGTTTACCGAGTTAAGTCCAGTTAAATTAGTTCCAAACTATTTGAGGAACTAATTGTGAATTCAGTCAGTTAATGCATGCATGCATCCAATTAGTGTTCTCCAGATAACTGAAGATTCTGCATGTCTATTCTGAGAAAGACCCAGTTGAGATTAAAGATAGGGATAGTGTACTATCAGTTGCATGTTTTCTCCTATAAAGGAAACTCATGCATGCAGAAGGAATAAGGTTCCTTGAGGATTGCATAGTTTTACAGGGTGTGAGATCAGTGTGAGTGATTAATGTTACACTTGGTAACAGTAGGATCACCTAGGAGAAAAAATGCAAGGAAATAAGAAGCTTGGAGGGCTGAGGAGAAGGTTTGTGAGAAGCCTTGTTTTCCTGTGAGCATCCAGGAGGATTGTACTGAGAGCTGGCTAGCTGTGAGAGCTAAGGATTTGTGTAATCTTGATGTATTTCCACCTTGTATGATAATACAAATAGTAGGGTTTTTAGCTGAGGTTTTCCGCAAAGTATTCTTTTGTGTTTCATGTGCATTGATTCTTCTTTTGGTTATATGTTTTCTGCTTGATCTTGCTCAAATCTATTAAGCTTCCACAAGTTTGATTGTAGAAGTAGATTAAAGTATTTTGCTTTAGTTATATTGCATTATCAGGTTGGCATAAAGGGGGGCTGATATCAAAGGAGCTGAAGCTGACCAATGTCCAGCATAATTATTTCATCATATTATATAGTTTGAAATATGGCAAGTCGGTATATATTCTGTAATATGGAGCTAACCTGTAGGTTAATGAATTAATTTTAATCTATACGATTTGTAATGGATGATTTGTCATAATTAGAAGCTGATTTATATAATGAGAAATATTTATATATAGTGTTCCCTTTTTAATTTGAAAAAATATGCATGCCTTGAAGTGGATATGACTTAAATAAAAGCTTTATTAATGTATTAAATTAATAATTTGTTATTGTTGAAATATGGCAACAAGAATATTGCAATTTAATTTGTCGTTGAATTAAATTGTGAATTAAAATCGAATTTAGTCTTAACAACTACTTGGAAATAATTAATTAATTTTAAATTAATTAGTTGGAGAAATTCAAGGTAGAAGTCTTTCTGAAGTCATGCAAGAGTTATCCCTTAAATTAAGGAGATAATATTGATTTATATTTGAGTCATAATTAGTTAACTCAATTTACTGAGTTAAGTCCAATTAGATTAATTCCAAATTGTTTGAGGAACTAATAGTCAATTAACATTCAGTTGATGAATTAATGCACTCAACTAGTGCTACTCTAGTTAACTGAAGATTCCCTCATCAGAAACTCATGCATGTATATTGTGAGAAAGATCTAGTTGAGATTAATGTTCAAGGATAGTGTACTATCAGTTGCATGTGTTTTCTCATGGAGAAAACTCATGCATGCAGTCACAGATTTATCCTTGAGGATTGCACAGTTTTGATGGGAGGTTTTCCACTTGGTAATAGGAAAATCATCCACAAGGAACATCGCAAGGAAACAAGAGCTTGGAGGGCAGAGAGGAAGGCTAGAGAGAAGCCAAGATTTCCTGTGAGCATTTGTGAGGATTGTACTGAGAGCTGGCTCGCTGTGAGAGCTAATGCTTTTTATAATTCCTATGTATTTCCACCATGTATGATAATACAATAGTGTGGGGTTTTTACCTGAGCCTTTCCCCAAAGTATTTTCATGTGTATTGTGTCATTGATTCTTCTTCTTTTGGTTATATTGTTCAGCTTGATCTTTAAGCTTCCACAAATTGATAGTAGAAGTAGGTTATAGTATTCTTCTTTGATTTATATTGCATTATCGGGTTAACCTATCACAGATTTTCTACATGGTATCGGAGCTGTGAATAATATACTGAGAAGAGAATTCGAAGTTTGAAGTTTAGGGTTGTAGGTAAAAATCAAATTCATATCATACTTCATGGTTGGCTAATGGCATTCTATATTTTGAGACTCGAGTATTCCTTGGAAGGTAGCTCGAATTAAATAGCATGGAAAGACAGAATGGAGGTTGTATTAGAAGACAACGGCTTGAAGAATTCATTGATCAAGAAATCCCAAAGCCAACTTCAACTAATGCACAAGAGTTGGCTGAGTGGAAGGAGTGCGTGGAAAAGGCGAGACAGATCATCCTTGAGGGAGTTCGATACCATGTTGTCTCGAGTCTCCATGGGAAGGATACTCCATTTTCAATGTGGAAGACATTGAAGGATCTCTACCAGAACAGTAGCGACTAGAGGAAATTTGCGCTCAAGGATAAGCTTCGAAGAATCAAGATGGAGAAGGGTGATACTATTTCCACATATCTGAACAAGCTCACCACCTGTAGAGATGAGCTTGGTAGGGTGGGAATAACTACTGCCGATGATGATATGGTGAGCCTCTCTCTCATTGGCCTTCCAAAGAGTTGGAATAGCTACTAGGACTTTGTAAATGGAAGGGAGAAACTGCCGGAATGGGAAAGACTTTGGTCGGATCTTATGTAGGAGGAGATTAGGAGGAGCACATGATATGGTTCTTCATCCAAGAATGATGATGAAGAAAATCTGGCCTTAGCAAGTAAGGCAAGGAGAGGGAAGGGGAAGGCTTCCCATTTCAAATTGAATTCTTCTCATGGAGGGAAGAAGGGTGACATGTCTAAAATAATATGCTTTAATTGTCACAAGATGGGACATTATGCAACTAATTTCCCATTGAATAAGTCCAAGAAGGGATCCTCGGAAGGATTGGAAGGTGAGGCATTAGCCTCTTAGTTCAAAATGGACTTTACCCTCATCACATGCACGGTGTCATTGACGATGGGTTGTGTCTGGTATCTTGACAATGGAGCCTCATTCCACATGACCAGTGATAAAAATTTATTCAGTTCCTTGGAGGAGAAAGACCTCAAGATGCACATAGAGATGGGTGACAACGGAAGGTATAGTGTTTTAGGAGTGGGCACAGTTGCTTTTCAGAGGGAGCATGGAGCTCCTCTCAACTTGATAGATGTGATGTATGTGCTTGGACTGAAGAAGAACTTGGTATTGGTCGTGATGCTGGAGGAAAAAGGTTACAATGTTGTCTTTGGTAAAGTAAAGGCGTTCCTAAGACACATAGCCACGGGTCAGACCAAGAGGATAGGGATTTAGGTGAAGAATATCTATAAACTAGAGGTAGATGATTGTGAAACATTGAGTACGAAAGAAGAATTGGTGCAAAGTAAAGACATTGGTGAGTTGTGGCACAGGAAGTTGGGCCATTTGCATCATGGGGCTTTGAAGATAATGCAACAGATATCTATAAGACTTCCCAAAGGAAACTTGAGCAAGTTGACACATGCAAAGGTTGTACCTTGGGAAAGTACACCAAGTCTTCCTTTCATGATCAAGACAATTGAGCAGAGGCTACCTTAGAGTGAGTTCATACTGATTTTTGTGGACCATTCTCGACGGCATCCACAATGAAGAAAAGGTATTATGTGATTTTCATTGATGACTATTCTCGTAAATGCTGGATTTATTTCATGTAGAAGAAGGACGAAAATTTCACAAAGTTTTGTGAGTTCAAAGCTTTGGTTGAGAAAGAGTCAAGGAAGAAGATCAAGGCCTTGAGAAGTGACAATGGTAGAGAATATGTCTCTCAAGAGTTTAAGGACTTCTGTGTAGCAGAAGGAATTAAACAAGAGTTGACGACACCTCATAACTCACAACAGAATGGGGTGGCCGAGCGGAAGAACATAACTATTGTAGGGATAACACAGGCAATGTTGCATGACTAAGGCCTACCACTTCAATTGTGGGCTGAGGCATGCAACACAATGGTCTATTTGTAGAATAGAAGCCCACATCGCATACTTGGGATGAAGAAACTAGAGGAAGCTTTCTCTAGTAGGAGACCAGATATGGGTCACTTCTGGATCTTTGGCTCATCAATATATTTCCATGTGAAAAAGGATGCATGGAAGAAGCTTGAGCCGACAGTAGAGTTGGGGGTATTTGTGGGCTACACAAAAACACCTCACAACTACTGAGTGTACTTGCCTACCAGTCGAAGGACAGTGGTTCACAGAGATCTCAAGTTTGATGAGCAAAAGGCCATGTGAGTTTCCCTTGAGAGGGAGCTCCAACTACAGACTATGGAGGAACTGTTGGTTCCTAAGGAGGAGGAGCCTCAAACTGATGCGGAGCAGCTGCATGTAGAGGTTCTAGGAGTGGAGACATCCACTCAAGCAAAGACTTCCAAAGATGGACATAAGTGCACAAGAGAAGCTGACAGATTGTTGGAGGATGCGAGAGAGAATGTGGGAGCACCATCTTCTCAGCACAGACAAAGGAGGTCACCTGAGAGGTACACCGAATACATGGCCCTTTCTTGGGAATGTGTTGAGACCGAGTCATCTTCCTTCGAGGAAGCAGTGCAACAGCTGATTTGGGTTGATGCTATGGTGGAGGAGTATGAATCCATAGTTCGTAACAATGTTTGGGACGTGGTTCCAAGACTGGAGAAAAAGTCAGTTGTGAGTTTCTGTTGGCTTTACAAGGTAAAGAAAGCTGCTACTAGTAGTGTAGAGAAGCATAAGGCAAGATTTGTTGCCCGTGGCTTTTCACAGGTCGAGAGAATCATGTTTCTGCAGTATATTCAATAGAGGAGCACGATGCTGACATTTTGACAAAGGAATTGTCAAAGTGTAAATTCGAGTTCCATAGAGACAGGATTGGGGTGGCAGATAATCCATTTCTTGTTGAGAGGGAGTGTTGAAATATGACAACAAGAATATTCCAATTTAATTTGTCCTTGAATTAAATTGTGAAT
>APFE030399822.1:331619-342178 GCA_000404065.3 Pinus taeda
ATTTGTCCTTGAATTAAATTGTGAATTAAAATCGAATTTAGTCTTAACAACTACTTGGAAATAATTAATTAATTTATTTTAAATTAACTAGTTGGAGAAATTCAAGTTAGAAGTCCTTTTGAAGTCATGCAAGAGTTATCCCTTAAATTAAGGAGATAAGATTGAGTTATATTTGAACTGTAATTAGTTAAATCATCTTACCGAGTTAAGTCTAGTTAAATTAGTTCCAAACTGTTTGAGGAACTAATAGTGAGTTAAAAGTCAGTTGATGCATTAATGCACTCAACTAGTGCTAATCCAGTTAACTGAAGATTCCCTCATCAGAAACTCATGCATGTCTATTCTGAGAAAGATCGAGTTGAGATTAATGTTCAAGGGCAATGTACTATCAGTTGCATGTCTTTTCTCATGGAGAAAATTCATGCATGCAGTCAAGGATTTATCCTTGAGGATTGTGTAGTTTTGATGGGAGGTTTTCCACTTGGTAAAAGGAAAATCATCCACAAGGAACAACGCAAGGAAATAGGAGCTTGGAGGGTAGAGGGGAAGGTTGGAGAGATTGTACTGAGAGTTGGCTAGTTGTGAGAGCTAAGGCTTTGTATAATTCCTATGTATTTCCACCACGTATAATAATACAATAGTGTGGGGTTTTTAGCTGAGGCTTTCCCCAAAGTATTTTCATGTGTATTGTACCATTGATTCTTCTTATTCTAGTTATATTGTTCAGCTCAATCTTTAAGCTTCTGCAAATTGATAGTAGTAGTAGGTTATAATATACTGCTTTGATTTATATTGCATTATTGGGTTAACCTATCAAAATTTTTCTATAGTTATGGTATCACTTTAAGGGGTGGATAGTATATGTTGGAAGTAATTCACGTACTTGGAGTATTAGAAGATTTTAACATAAAGTTTTTATATTTTAAATTTTTTGATAATGTATGGTAGTGTAAATGTGTATTTAGGTTTAGGGATTTTATAGGAAGGTTTAGAATTTAGGATTTTTATAAGGGAAATGGGATTGGGATTTTGTTATTATATTAGGGTATACATAAAGTTTCATCATGTGTTCATGTTTTTAAATAAGTAATAATGGACAAGGACATGCATTAGGGTATAAGGGTATTAAATATTTTCACCTTGTTAGGGAATAGGCTTCAAACATTTTAGAGCTAAAATTTGTCATGTACTTAGGGAATGTGCTTAGGGTTTGTTTCTCCATAAGTCAAGGTTAGGTTTTTCAATCACTTAGCGTTAGGACATTTATTAGGGTTTTATCCATCTTCAACAATGCCATATTGACATCAATGACAACCTTGACCAACAGAATAGAACATAACTTTACACATATATTTTCATTCTCCTTCAAGCTTGAAAAAATCTCTTTCTAGGGAAAAAATCATCACAAAGAAACTCAGTCTCCCTTTCTCAGCCAGCTCAACCTTTATCCTATACAAAAATTGTCCTTCTTCCATGCTCAAGATAGACCATACACTTCTTGTGTCTCCCTGATGTAACTCATCTCATTTCTAGGGTAAACATAACATAAGGATGAATGCTCTTGTTGATTTTCTAGGGCATAGACTAGAAATTATTTTCTTCAAAAGATAACTACTTTCAATGTTTCAATTAACATGACATATCATTCATTCATAATCAATTAAGTAGTTAGATAGAATAAAATTCAAGCACTAAACCATGAAAGAGCAATAGATAAATAACCAAGAAACCATGAGATAGGAGACACATAAATTATGCCCAAGGCCAGGGAAAAACACACAAGGTGAACCCAAAAGTTCTTCCTTGTAAGAAAGGGAGAGGGAGAGAGACTTATTCCATCGCTGGATTAGAGTTGAGAAAGACAAAATTAATGATGTTCAAATGAAGGAGGAAGGATCATTTATATGGTGATAAAAGGGGGTTGAATGGGTGCGTCTTAAAGGCCCAACTGGCCTAAACAAAAGGATGGACGACTGGAATATTTTAGGAGTGAAAATTTAAATTCTAATTTTCAATTTCTTCACATGATGAAGATACCGACCATGGATACCATAATTTCCAACACTCCTTCTTAGCCAGAGAGCTACTTTTCATTACTCTCTCAAGATAAATCTCCCCAACAAATCCATATGTCTCTCAACATACAACCTAAGGGAGAGATCATCAGTCTCATCACAAGGAAAGTAGATAACATCACAATCCAATTTCAACACTCCCTCTTAGTTAGGGAGGAGTTTCCAACTGCACCATCGATATCATCTCAACAAAACAATGATTTCTCAATCCATAGAAGATGATCCACAACCGATGATAGGGGAGATTGATTTACCACAACCAAGTCCATGGAAGTCATATATGACCTTGGTAAAGATCACACACCCTATGTCCATTGAATCCTTATTGATCAAGTGGTACAACACTTGAATCCAAGATTTTGGGGAGACCAATTTACCTCAGCTAAGTCCAATAAAGTCACACCCAACATTGGTAAAGATCATACAAACCTAAATATCCTCACCCACTAGCTAGATGGGTGAAAATCTTGGCAAGCTTAACCATCTCAACATGGTCCTTAGCCAATAATGATAAGGATACTTGTGGGTAGGATGCATATTAGGGTATGTACTTAGCCAAGTCCATGGCTTCAAGGAGTACTCTCACACCCAGGAGCCTCACTTCTCATTCCCACCCACCAAGTCCATGACTAGTTGAAAAACTAGGAGAAGAGCATCTGCACAATGTTCTCAAACAATAGTGTTCCCTCTCCAGGAGGGATACATTCTCCTGCACTCCAAGCTATTCTATGAAGAATAAGAACATTTCTTTAGGAAATGGATTGGTGAGAATGTTTGTAATCTGCTCATTTGATGAGATTTTTAGGAGCCTCACTGCTCCTTTCTATAATATGTCTCATATGTACTATGAACTATCATGAAACATTAGATTCTCTGAAATTTTGATCCCACTTTTATTGTCACATTATATCACGGTCGTATCTAGAACATGATCAAAAAACTGTGCAATGAGCTTCTACAACCACACCACCTCACAACTATCCATACTAGATGAAATATACTCTACCTCAGTTATAGAGATCTCTACTTCCTTCTCATCCAGGAAATCATGGAATATTCCAAGTTAAAACAACACCCTGATGTGCCTTTCCTGTATAACACTCTTAGCCCAATTAGATAATCATCATCAACCAGCTCAATAGCAGAAAACTAGCCATGGCCGATTTCAACACTTTATCAAACATTCCAGTAGACAATAACATCTAGCTATTCATCTAGCTTTAATTGGGGCTTCTTATAGAAGAAAAAATTCCAATAGATAACAAGTGGCTTCTCACAGAAGCAAATATCAACACCATTCTTATCAAAATAAAAGCGCGCCTTAGTCAAATCCATCAGACAATGAGAGGATTCTCATAGAAGTGAACATCAACAACCACGATCGAATCCAACATACAATAAGAGGCTTCTTATAGAAGAAAAAATCAACAACCATCTTCACAAGTCAGCTACATTTCCAGCTACAATCGTGCTACAAAAAACAATACATATTTCATTTAAAACAATACAACACCCATAATACATCTAGTTTATATAGAGTCAGTAATGCCAATCAGAGGGATACATCAACAATAGAGTTTCACAACTTCTTCAAATTTTCCTTAAGCAAGTGTCCATGGACTCACAACCCATTATACCATAACCTTAGTGGATATTTCTCTAGGATTGTATAATAATTTCAATATTACAATAATTCAATTAGATCCCTCTTGCAAAAGATGAAGAGGGCCTCAATCCTTGTTAGAAAAATAGAAGAAAAGTCACAAACTAATCTTTAGCAGCTTTGGATCAACATCACTCTAATAACCTTCATATTGGAAGTCAGAACTGAATTATTTACATCATGGATCAAAACATGCTTCAATTAGGCTAATCTTATATGCTCCCTTTGAGTCCAAAGGCTCATTCAATCACAAATTTTCTTGTCACTTTGTTCTTCCATATTTTCAACAATTACCATAGCGTTGACATAGTTCATCACATTCTTACAATCCTCACTAGGAGGATATGGAAGAACTATAGCCAAGAAAGGCATACAAAAACAAGAGATTCATAATGAAACAATAATAGAAACAACGAAGAAAGTACTTATCTCTTGAGAGTGTGCTAGCTCCCTCTTGATCTTATATTTTTCATAAGCAGTAAAATTTTTCCACATCAACAAGGAGATAACCTCGTTCACATCATCATCAAGGAGACTACATCATCAATGATTACTTCAACAATCTTGTTCATCATCTTGAAAACTTGTGAGGGATCATGTCTTATAAAAGACTTTCTAGACTATGTTTAGTGCTTGAGATTCCATATTAATGTTCTGGCGTGATTCATCAAGTGATATATATACACATATATCTATATATCTGCAAGATGACTTACATATCATTCAGATTAGAATTAGACTTATCAGACATGTCTACAGTATTTTAGATTATCCTTAATCACTATAAGCTTGACTACCTTACCTTTTATTAGACTTTAGATATACTTCTTCATCCTCTACTCAATTTACAATGGATTCAACCTTCAACAGAATTCAGGAGCCTTGAACTCTCTTTAATAACAATGATTTTTTGTGCTTGGATACCTTGAATTTAGATAAAATCATGAATCATACTCCTGAAAAATCACATGGATATGTATATAATTTCCTTAGAAAGTTCATAGAAGAAGTTGCTTTTGCTTTAACCACATACATACATGGCTCCAGGCTTCATGATCCCTGTTATTCCACAAGCATAAAAATTGGTCTTAGATCATTACTATAGTTGTGATAAAGAACACTTTGATCAAGTTCAAACTTGATTCTTTCCATATAACAGAGAGTGGATAATCCTACCACAAAATATTGGACTTCTTTATTCACATAAGCTTAAATTAGAATTCCATTCGAATGCCATAGGAATATTCAAGCTTAGCTCAGATCTTGGTTCTCGTCAAACAGAACTAGCATTTTATTTTTGGATGCCACAAAAGTAGCTACATAGATAATAAATAAAATTCATTTGAGGGTTATTTAAATGAGATGCAGAACTTGAGCGAATTATCAAAAAAATTGAACTAGCATTATGCTTGTTACCAACGACTTCTTCACTTGGTTAGCCCTAGAAAACTTCTTTGAGGCCCTTCACATTTCACTGATCCACTAGCCTCAAGTCATCAATGTAATTGTAATCACCACAAAACAGTTCACATGAATAGGTGCCACAAAATTTGCATATCACGAGGAAATTCATGCCACATACTTCACCAAAGAAATTTGTGCCACAAACTTCACATAAGAGTGTCTCTGAGCTCATCACAGAAAGTTCCATGGATCATTTGCTTCACAAAGAATAAATGCCTCGAGACTGCAAGAATATAGGATATTACAGAGTCACAGAATGATACAAGATGCCTCAAGATGTTTGTACAACAAACATAAGAGCTCGCATATCGTACAAAGAGGTTCACATATAGGAGAGTTGTGCTATAGAGAGGCTTGCATAACTCACAAAGAAGTTCACATACTAGAATATAAGAGCCATAAAAAGGCTCACATCGGATTGGATTATAATTGTCGTTATAGGGAGACTTGCACATGAATCACAAAGAATACATAAATGTAGACTAGAGCCATAAAACTTGGATCAAATGGTTACCACCTTCATATCTCATAACTTTAGACATGTATCATGACTCAAAGCATATTCTAGAATTCACATCAAACAAATTTAATCAGATGGTCCTTCTTCCACAGAGACATGGCCCAAACTTGATACAGATTTGTGTTCCACAGAGATATTGACACTTAGACCATAGATTCATATTTAATGGAGCCATATAGTTGCACAATTTTCAGAGAGAATGGGTTTACAAGATTCCATAAACATACTCGATCCTTCAATGAACAAAGTGTGCCTTAGAAGGGTCCAACGACTTAAATAATATCAATACTTTTCCTAATTAGGAACTTCACAGAACCATGAGTAGATCAAACCTCAGTTCAATATTTTTCATAGGTCTCAGAAGTTTCTTCCTCCAAACTACTCTTCGAACCTGGCTCTGATACCATGTTGATTTTCTAGGGCATAGACTAGAAATTATTTTCTTCAAAAGACAACTAATTTCAATGATTTAGTTAGCATTACATATCATTCATTTATAAGAATTAAGTACTTATACAAAGGAAAATTAAACCATTAAAACCATTAAAAAATAGTAGAGAAAAACCACGAGACAAGAGACATATAAATTAGGCCTAATGCTAGGGAAAAATCAACAAGGGGAAAACCATAAATTATCCCTTATGTGCGTGTGTGTGAGTTCATATTTCATAATTACATTAGAAATAACATCAAGATAATAGAAAAACCAATATTCAAGAACATGAAGAAATCCCAAATCCTCCTCCTGAAATTTTGGCCCTCCATTTTAGACTTATTCCTTTGTTGGATTAGAGTTGAGCAAGAAAAAATCAATGATGATAAAATGATGGAGGAAAGATCCTTTATATAGTGATAAAAATGGGTTTAATGGATTCCTCTTAAGGTCACAATCGACCTAAACAAAAGGATGACTGACTTGAATATTTTAGGGGGGGAAGATATAAATTTGAATTTCCAATTTCTTCACATGATGAAGGTAACGACCATGGATACCATAATTTCCAATGGCTATTGTGTGTTTGACCTCCTCTTAGGGATATTTTATTTATATCCTCTCTAATCATTATCCTAGGGCTTCTTAATTCCATTAAATTTACCTCACATAACAATTAGAATAAAAAAATTACTTTTCTTTGGGTCTTTAGCCTACGCCTTCGAGTCGAAAACCCACCACTTGGGTACATTTCCCACAAACCACATTTTTTGTGGGTCAACTCCTCACAAACCTAGTACCCAAGGGGTTATGAGAGTACCTCCAAAGATACACATCCAAACACCCCATCCTAGTTAGGATCCATGGAAAATTAGGGGTTGGGTAGTTTTATATTTCTAAACTTTATGTGAACTTTTGCCTTTGTTAGTGAGAGGGAACTACCTCACTCTTTTTGATGAAACTAACCGAATTATCTATAGTGACTTGCATTGCATATTGTGTGAGCATCCTAACTCTTGCAAATTCATATTTTTGTGTTTCATTATAGACCATATTACATTTGGGTAGGTTTACTTTATGTATGGATGTTATTATTATCATATAAAACTAGAGTGATAAGCACCATCGAGTGTACATGATTCCAAACAAGTTTTTTTGAGTGTGCAAGTTATAGGTCTATGATTCTAGGGATTTTTGGAGTTATGATTAACTCCCCGTTTGAGTTTATGGATCATGCACTCTATGGTGAGCTCATGTCCTCGAGTTGGAGTCAGATGTTATCCACCAAAATGGGGAACCTCAAAGGAGAAGGTTTTTCTCTTGCATTTGATATCTAGCCAACCAACAACCCTTGATATTCACTCATTGAATATCTGCCATATGCCTCCACTATTTGCATCAACCATACACCTCTCACCATACGAAATTTCATCCCAGATGAGGTTGGTAGCTATTCAAAAGTACTTTGATCGTTTTGCAATTTGGTGCTTATACATTTTCATTTCGGGCATTTAGTATAGATAAAGGGGTGATCTAGAAGATATATCAATATTGATTATAAATCTATTCTCTGACCTTACTATAGGGGTTAATATTTATCTCTAGTCCAGTGGGACTTCCCTTGAGGCCTTAGAGTTATAGGAGGGGCACTACTTACAAGGTTTAGATTGATATAGTGTGTTCATTCTCCCTTACACCATACTTAACACTTTCCATGTCACATTAAAAACTCCTTTTATACCATCTCCATTCTTCGGTTCTAACTTATAATTGGTTCATTAGGTTTTGACACCTTCCTATCCACATCCTTGAGTAAGCTTGGGAAAAATTCCCCAGAGGTTGATGTAGAAAGAAGAATGGAAAAAAGTATTATGGCCACAATGAAAGAAAAATAAGAAAATAAAAAAGCAAAAGATGGCTAGGACATAAATTAGCACGTGGGAAAAAGCCTAACGTGAGTTCTAGCCTCCTCATTAGCCGTCACCATGTTCTTGAGCACTTGATGCTCCATTTAATCAAAAGTAATCCTTTAATGAACCAACCATGATGAGTGATAAACCGTCTCATCTTAAGGGGTAAAATTAAATGCTACATTATAAAGAGAAATCATTGACCCTTGAGTTATGCACCCAAAATAAAAGCTTTATTAAAATGAAGTAAAAGGTGCAATAAAGAGGTGTAAAAAGTAGGCCGAGCAGGGTAATTCATGCTTCCATGATTCCTCCCTCCATTACACTTACACATTAAGGATGTTGAATCACATTAGCTAGTCCACTTAACCATGGCACTTGGCCATGTAGACTTTCCCGTCCATTGCCACTCATTTACACGAACAACTATTTATTAAGGGGTTGACCTTGGAATTGAAAGATCCCCTTAGTGGTTGTAAGCACCTAATAGGGTTGAATATTGCCTACCTCCACAAATTTATGGAAAACCTTTGCGGGACTTGGTGTAGTTAGATATCAGAAGGTGATCCAAGTTTGAAATATTAATATGCCCTTAACATACAAGTTTGGTCCACTTATATGATATATATGACCTTAGTCTCTAATGAATGATTTATTTCACTTGAGTTTATGTTGGTATTGTTAGGTGGTCCACAACCACCTAGGCCTTGGGGGAACCCACTCCACATGTAAATAGGCCTTGAGGGAGCCCACTCCATAGGTACCTAGGACCCACATAGATGTTGATGACATAGCAGGGGAATCATTTCCCACCTACATTAGAGCGTTGGGAACTATGATGATTTGAGAAGATGATGCATGCCCAATAGTACCCCTAGGACCAAGGATGCTGACCTTCTTTATACCATCACAAAGGATTCTTGATGATTGCACCACTAGACCCAACATGCCATCAGATTGGCCTTAACACTACTTGATGGGTAGACCATGATTTAGAGCCTAGATGAGGATGGTATTCCATAAGATGACTAAGGAGGGATTTTTTTCACTTGATGGAGCCCTAACTCTAGAGAGGAGGAGAAGTATTTTCACAATTAGACACCCATGGAGATGATGTGGTGGTACCCTAGCTGAATTTGGGACCTTCGGAGTTCCTTTGATGATGAATTTGAGGATTACCCCTCAAATAGTGGATGATCATGATTATTGGAGATAATTTTAGCCTTCATCTCACCATGTCATGGAATTTTGAGCCCTAAATGGTCATGACACCATCATGTAGAGGCTAACGAATCACATGTGTGGGTCCATTTTGGCATATTTTCATATTGAGCTAGTGGGTTGGCTTGTAATGTAAGGATTATTTTATGTTTTCTCATTATCAAACTTGTTTAAGGGATTAATTAGCTAAAATTAGATGAGGTATATGTCATATAATTAAGGGACACCTCACTCTTACATTTCGTCATCACTTGTGGACTATTTCAATCTTCTTAGATATTTTGGCATCACTCTTGTATCTTACTTTTCTTGTGGAGATGAGATCTTTGTGGATATTTTTGCTATTGGAGAATAGTCCTTGTTGTGGAGTCATCACTTTGGGATAATGAAGGATTTTTCATAGATATCTTGTGACTATTTTTTCTATTAAATATCTTTTATGGTGATTGCAGGCAACATATTTTGGTATGGTTTATATCTTCCTTGTCTAATTGCATATATTTATATGAAATTTTGGTGGAATATCATATGATTTAATTAAAGAATCCTGAAGATCCATTGAGAAAGTATTAAATATATTTTACCTTGATTTAATCCTCATATTGAGTGATATCGAGGGTTTTGAAAAAAGAAAATTAGGGTTTTACTCAAGTTACTCCCTTCTAGGGTTTGATATCTCCATGGTAATTTTTCCCTTCACTTCATTACCCAAGAAGTAGGTACTATAATACACACTATTATTAAACACCATGAAAAAAATATTATTTTCTCTTTATCTATTAATTTTTGACCTTCAAGGCAAGTCATTAGGGCTAGGGCATAGGGCTGAATTTAAATGGGGTCTAGTTATTGGCTGGATTTAAGGCTCTTCTTACTATTTGGACCTCACAACATTGAAATATTTACTTCTTCATAGTTGGAATAACATCCATAGGGTTGACACCACAAAAATTTGGAAATTTAGCATTAGGAAGCCATAATCTAGCATTAAAGCTTCAACTTAGGACTTTTTCAATGCTTGTGGCTCCATCTTGTAGAACACAACTATCTTGCAAGGATTTTTTAGGTCTTATATGCCTAAGTGTTACACAGTAATTTGTCACCGTTTGTCACCGTCCCTGTTACCCCTCTCCTGCATCTTGGAGTACTCATTCCGGGACTTGTGAGAAGTGACAAGACTTGAAACCACTTGCATCATTCACCTCTGAACATGAGCTTCATATGCCCTGAAGACATCTCCTGCTCTTTGCCCTTAAAAACAACCCTTTTTACA